>CAUYON010071003.1:0-11335 GCA_963573935.1 Arctocebus calabarensis | reverse complement strand
CCATTACTAGGCATCTACCCAGAAGGGAAAAAAATCCTTGTATCATAAGGACACTTGCACTAGACTGTTTATTGCAGCTCAATTTACGATCGCCAAAATGTGGAAACAACCTAAATGCCCACCAATCCAGGAATGGATTAATAAGCTATGGTATATGCACACTATGGAATACTATTCAGCCATTAAAAAAAATGGAGACTTTACAGCCTTTGTACTAACCTGGATGGAAGTGGAACACATTATTCTTAGTAAAGCATCTCAAGAATGGAGAAGCATGAATCCCATGTACTCAAGTTTGATGTGAGGACAATTAATGACAATTATTGACACAGTGGGGGTGAAGGAAGGGGAAAGCAGAGAGAGGAAGAATGAGGGAGGGGTGGGGAAAGGAAGAGCAGAGAGAGGGAAGGAGTAAGGGGGGTGGGGTCTTGGGGACTTGGTGTGTGCCACACATTTTGGGGGCAAAACACGATTGTAAGAGGGTCTTTTCCTAACAAATGCAACCAGTGTAACATGGTTTCTTGTACCCTCAATGAATCCCCAACAATAAAAAAAAAAAAAAAGAAATGAAAAAAAAATAAAATAAAATAAAATAAGCTCATTGGAATGAAAAAAAAAAAAAGAGGTCACAGCCCTGGACCTTGGACACAGTTACCTGAGAGGCAATCACTTCTTTCTCTTTCTCCTGCTTCCCCTGATTTCCTTCTGAGGTGAGATTATCTGAACACATTACTCCTGCACCTTAACAATATGCATTTAAAGGCATCAGCACAAACTCTTCACCTGCTACCAACACATCCACAGGTACAGGGACCTCAACATAAAGAAAAAATTTTACCCTTTCTCATTCTTTATCACAGGAGAGTCAGGAAGAAGGAGTTTCCATATAAAGACCAAAGTGTGAGTTTCTAATTTCTTGGCCTCTAGTGCCCTTCCCTGCCAGCAAGTTCTGCTATGGAAATGGGAATCTGGCCTCTCTGACCTTTTTCTGGAAAAAAATAAATAAACTCGACTGTCTTAAATGTATCTGGAAACTCTCATGCTTGGCATTGGCCTTTCATTAGCATCACAGGGGGCCACATGGATGACACCAGCCACCCTAATAGAATCTGTGGGCAGGCAGAATCACAGATGATGGTACTTCTTCAAACTGGCCATGGAATCCTACCTGGAAGCCTGGGCTGAGAAACAGTTAAGCATCGCCTCTCAGACTTCAGTATGCATAAAAGGTATTTCTCAGTATGTGCTGTCTAAGTGTCTGATTGAATAATAGCAGCAGTTTTCTATCCTTAAAACAAATGATCAGGGCGGCATCCTTGGCTCAAAGGAGTAGGGCGCTGGCCCCATATGCCGGAGGTGGTGGGTTCAAACCCAGCCAAGGGCAAAAACAAATAAAAAACCCCACAAATAATCAGTTTTATTTCACAATGCCTATTTATGTCCTGCCTTAAGAATTTCAGAAAGGCCAGTCAGATGATTCAAGCCTGTAGTTCCAGCACTCTTGGGGCCCAAGGCTTATCTGAGCTCAGGAGTACCAGAAAAGCCTAAACAAGACTGTGACCCTGTCTCTATAATTGCTGGGCATTATGGCAGGTGCCTGTAGTCCCAGCTAATTGGGAGGATGAGGCAAGAGGATGGCTTGAGCCTAGGAGGTTTAGTTTGCTGTGAGCAGCGATGCCACATTACTCTATGGAGGGTGACTAAGAATTACAGGAAGGGTTTTGAGTCATTCACTATAGCATCAATGCCAGTCCCATATACCAAAGGTGGCGGGTTCAAACCTGGCCTTGGATGAATTGCAAAACAGAAAAATAGCAAGGAATTGTGGCGTGTGCCTGTAGTCCCAGCTACATGGGAGGCTGACACAAGAGAATCGCCTAAGCCCAAGAGTTGGAGGTTGCTGTGAGCTGTGTGACACCAGGGCTCTCTACCAAGGGTGATAAAGTGAGACTGTCTCTACAAAATTAAAAAAAAAAAAACAACTTTTCTCTTATAAACATAGTGTTTGGGTGCTCTTTCTCCCATTGGGCCTCCCTGTGTGGATGCCTCAACTAGGCGGAGAAAGGACTTCTTTGGCAGGTCTTCAAGGAGTCAAAAACTGGGAAGAACTGGTGTGCAGGAACTGGTACCTGCACTGGGAGACGTGTAAGACAAGATAAGATACATACCGGATGCCCACCATTTGGGTGGAAGCTGGGGTCCGATCAACCCCTGGGGTAATAGATTGCTGGAAGGTCTGGTGAGATGTCTATTAGAGTGTGCAGATGTGGTGTGACTGGGATGAACTCTGAGAGTGGGGTTGGACCTCCCTTCACAGGGCCTATAGGAGTGTTTATTCCACCTCCTATCACTAAGTGGCAGTTCGAGTGGGAAATCAAGGATGCCCAGGTTAGGAAAAGGATTGGAATTGTGTGCAGTGTGAGTACTTGGAGACTGACAAAGACGGGTAACAGTAGGTGGGGTTTGGCGCCCCCTTCACAGGGGAAAATGATTGTGTTAGGGGTCTCTTTTCCCCTGCTCCAACATCATCTCCTGGCTATTCTGAGACAAACTGGAAGTTCCATATTTTCTGCTTTCCATCTCAGACACAGGCCTGGTCCTTGGCAGCCATGTGACCATGTGCGACTTAGGGGTAAATGAAAAGACATCAGAAAGGATGACTGTGTTGTGGTTTTGTTACTGAAATTTCTTTATGCAGTGAGTCCTTGATCTCAGAATTTGAGAATTGAGCCCACAGGTCGCAGATCAGTAATAAAATAGGATTTTGTTGGATGAAGGGGCATACAGAGGAAGTGGAGAGCACCAGAGGGAATAGGCCCAAGTCAGAGATCTCCTGCATGGATCCTTTGTCTAGGGGTAAATAGTTGGCGCTAAGAGATATTTGGCCAGTGTCTGGTAGATGGAAAAAATAACCTTTACCAGCTCAATGAACATTTTAACAAATAAATGAATACAGCCTCTCCCCTTGGGCAAAGCTACTAGGTCTTTGCAGTTTTTGTCTAGGGAGGGGATCAGAGTGTGTGCTCCTTACTCAGGGTGGAGTCATTTAAAACTTTATGGGCTGCTTTGTTCATGACCTTGCTAGAGCTCATAGGGTGTGCGTGGCAGTGTGTGGTGTGTTTGTGCCTAGCTGGGAGTCTAACTTCTGAACTCACCTGAGCCAGAAAAATGGGTGGTTAATTTTGTACGGATTATGTGCATACGTATTTTCCAATATTATAAAATATTGGTCTGTGTTAGTGTACATGGTCAATAATAGCTTGAATTCAACTCAGAAAGTACTCTTTTTTTGTTTTTTAGAGACAGAGACTTACTTTATTGCCCTGGGTAAAGTGCTGTGGCATTACAGCTCAGAGCAACCTCCAACTCCTGGGCTTAGGCAATTCTCTTGCCCCAGCCTCCCGAGTAGCTGAGACTATAGACGTCCGCCACAACACCTGGCTATTTTTTTGTTGCAGTTTGGCCAGGATCAGCCCAAACACGCCACCCTTGGCCTATGGGGCATGAGTTTTACCCACTGAGCAACAGGTGTCACCCACAGAAAGCATTTTTTATAACTGTCTGAGTCCAAACTTTGTCCTTCAAAAGAAGTATTAGGAGAGGCTGATAAATTCTCACAAACTGAAATTTCTGATGTCTAGGAAATTAAATACCTTTGGCCTAAAAGGAAACTGAAGAACTTTAATTAGAAAGGTAACATGTTGGGGTGGGCAAAAAGATTTTGATCAGAGTGTCACAGGATTATTTTCTTCTTTCTTCTTATGAGTCATGTTCAGAAACTTATAAAAACACAACAATTTAGAAAACAATCACCCACTGTTACATAAAGAAATGACAAATAATGAAAACACTGCATCTGTTTGAACTGAGAAATAGAGAAACAATTGATAATTGACAGTTATGGAGCGAAAGATGAAAGATTATTCTGAGGCACGAGATAGAAGGAAAAAGGAGGCCCCATGTGTGCAATTAAAATGGCTTTATTCCACGTGGGTGCAGGTGGAGTAAGATTTCCAACCTGCAGGGAATAAATCTACACTTGGGGGGGTAATGGCAAATGGGGGTGGAAGGTGGGGTTTGGGATATTCCCTTCCTGGGTTGGACATCTGTTGTAAGGGTGGGGGTTGCCATATTTACATTTCCCAGGTGTGACATCCAGTGAAGTAGGATGGGGGTTGACCCATCCCCCTTTCTTAGGTGGCTTATCCAGTGGGAGAGGGTAAGGGGTTCTTTGCTTTAAGCAGATCCACCCTATTTGGGTGAAGTTTGACTCTAACAATAATGTAAATTGGATGGAAAGTTAGTATTTGGAAAAATGAGAAAGAAACTGAAAATTGAGAATTTGACCGCAAGACCTAGAAGGAAACCTAGTTAGGCTGAGGAAACAAATGAGTTACATTTAAACTTTGCTAGCAAGTTTTGGAAAATGCAGGGGGAAACCAGTCCTCCTGTAGAGTGTTAAAATATACTGGAGGGAATTAGGCTGACAGGGATCCATAGCCTTACATTCTTAGGTTATGAAAACAAAATCCAAGTCTAATTTATTCTTATAAATTGCAAGAATCATTGGTCTTTAAAGTGAAATCACACAAACAATAGAGGGGAAGTGGGAGGGAGATTGGTGAGCTCTCACCTAAGAGGCACAATGTAAAGGCATGTGGCAGGGCAGTGCCCGTGGCTCAGTGGGTAGGTTTTGAACCCGGCCTGGCCAGCTAAAACAGCAGTGACAACTGCAACAAAAACTAGCCGGGTGCTGAGGCAGGTGCCTGTAGTCCCAACTACTCGTGAGGCCAACACAAGAGAATCACTTAAGTCCAAGAATTGGAGGTTGCTGTCTGCTGTGACGCCACAGCACTCTACCAATTGACACAAAGTGAGAATATGTCTTAAAAAAAAAAAAAAAGGCTCAGCACCTGTGGCTCAAGCAGCTAAGGCACCAGCTACAAACAGCTGAGCTGGAAGGTTAGAATCCAGCCTGGGCCCGCCAAACAACAATGATGGCTACAACAAAAAATAACCGAGTGTTGTGGTAGGCACTTGTAGTCCCAGCTATTTGGGTGGAGGAGGCAGAAGACTCACTTGAGTCCAGGAGCTGAAGATTGCTATGAGCTGTGATGCCAGGACACTCTACCCAGGGCGACAGCTTGAGGCTCTGTCTCAAAAACAAAAAAAAAGAATGGATGCTTCTGAATGTCTAGACAATATTGACAGGAAAGTCTCATCATTGTTGGAAGTCTTGCTGTACAGGGAGTCTTTCAGATAATTCCTCTGTTATGCACGTGTATGAACAGAGGAAACATATCAAATGCTGTTCCTGCTTTCTGTCCTATTAAGCACACTTGCCTTTGTACACACAATTCAGTGTATCTCAGAAGAGAGGGAAAGATGAAAGACTTAGTATTAGTGGAACCTAGTGCGTGTCAGGCCCTGCAGATACATTTTGTTATTTCATCAGGTAAGCATTGTTGTCATGGAGGGGACACTGAGGCTAACAAGGACAAGTAACTTGCCCACAGAGTTAGTGACTAATAGTACAGGACTCGAGCTGGGTCTTGCTGATCTTCAAGGCTATCACAACTCCTTCACTCCCGAGCCAGAACAGTGACTGATGGACTCAAAACCTGCTCCCTTCTGACCTGGATATATGTCATTCTTTAAGATAGCCATTCGCCTGGGAGTAATACATTTTTACTCTATCTGGCATCAGAAAATTGAAGACTGCTAAGGTCAATCTCTTCATTTTTACAGAGTTAAGAAGGTTAAGATTCTTGTCAGGTTGGCTCAGCTCCCATAGCACAGTGGTTACGGAGCCAGCTACATGCACCGAGGTTGGCAGGTTCGAACCCAGCCTGGGCCAGCTAAACAACAATGACAACTGCAACAAAAAAGTAGCTAGGCATTGTGGCCGGCCCCTGTAGGCCTAGCTGCTTGGGAGGCTGAGGCAAGAGAATCACTTAAGCCCAAGAGTTCGAGGTTGCTGTGAGCTGTGATGCCACAGCACTCTATCAAGGATAACATAGTGAGACTCTGTCTTAAAAAAAAAAAAGATTCTTCTCAGATTATTACTAAAATCAAAACAGGTTTGTTAAATTAAATGCACATTATATTATGTTGTTGGCTTTTGAGTAAATAGGGTTGACTGAGATTTTGTTAATATTTCTTCATTCTGAAGCTCACTCCAACCAACATTTTTCTCTCTGCATCAAGAACGTCTGAGAAAGACCCGAGGGGCACTTCTTCCTTGGCTCATGTTCTCCTTGTTTAATATGACCTGGAAGGAACGAACATTGGAAGCCCAAGCTAATCTTGGCAAGAGACTGGTGTCACCAGACGTAGAGATTAATTTTGTAGATGACTCTGCAACTGACTTGGCATTCCTGTGTGCCATTAGAAGACCCAGGGTAGGTGAAAAGGGCAGTAGTGAAAGGACCATGGCTACAAGGACGCACACACACTGTTAAGTAGAAAGTGTGCACAGTGCTTGCACTCACAAGCGTGCACATATTGGGACTTGGCAAAAGGGACTACTTTGCATGGTAGTACATGGTAGGGACTACTTTACTGCGCCTGCTCAGCCTGCAATTCCTGGGGCCCTGTGCCCTTTGAAATGAACATCTGATGAAATGGCCTATAAGAGATCAGCAGTCCCTGAATTTGCCAGGTGAGGTCTTCCAGGGCCAGGCAGAGTGGCCAGGGTTCTGCATGCAGGGCTGTGTCCTGGGGAAACTTCTCGCTTTGCTCCAGGACTCAAAGCCATGAACAAAACCCAAAACATCTTGTGCTGGGGCCAAGGTCAGAGTCAGAACCAGAGAGACAGAAACCAGACTAGATCTTAAATTCTCCAGACACAGACATGCTCCCTGCCTCAGAGATTTCCACTCGCTCATCCCTCTTCTGGAAAGGCTGCCTCACCCTCACTTTTTGGTGAAGACGCGGCTGCCCTCTTCACTCTAAGACAGCTCCCAACATTCCTGTATCACACCATGCTCTGCACCTGTGCTTTTAGTTAGCATTTGTCCCACTTAGAATACAAGCACCACGAGGGCAGACACCTTCTCAGTCTCCTCTTTGTAACTGTGTGGCACCTACATGTCTGGCATATGGTTAGTGCTCAGTAAATGTTTTTGAATGAATGAATGACTAGTTCACTTGTATAATCCTTCCCAGACATTTTAAGAAACATCTCTCCATACAGTGCCATGGCGTCATAGCTCACAGCAACCTCAAACTCTTGGGCTTAAGTGATCCTTTTGCTTCAACCTCCCAAGTCGCTGGGACTACAGGTGCCTGCCACAATACCCGACTATTTTTAGAGACAGGGTCTTGCTCTTGCTCAGGCTGCTCTCAAACCCATGAGCTCAGGCAATCCGCCTGCCTCGGCCTCCCAGAGTGCTAGGATTACAGGCCTGAGCCATCGTGTCCAGCCCAAACTTATTATTCTTAAAGAAAATTATGATTATTGGTAAAACTAAATTCCCTTTTATCATATCCTTATCTAGTTTTTTTCCCCTGAAGATAACAAATGGTTATCAGTGTTTTGTTTATGCTTCCAGATATTTTTCTAAGCTCTACTTATATTATGTAGAGTCATACAAATATATAATATTTCTTAGTCTATTTTCCCATGTAATCCTTATGGTACATATACCAACCTCCTTTTTTTTTCACAGTGTGATACGAAGTTTATTCTTTTAAATTTCAGTGCAAAACATCATGGTAAGTCTTAGTTTGGTTTTTTGTGTTTTTTTTTTTTTAGAGACAGAGACTCACTCTGTCATCTTTGGTAGAGTGCTGTGGCATCACAGCTCACAGTAACCTCCAGCTCTTGGGCTTAGGTGATTCTCCTGCCTCAGCCTCCCAAGTAGCTGGGACTATAGGCACCTGTCACGGCTATTTTTTTGTTGAAGTTTGGCCAGGGCAGGGTTTGAACCCGCCACCCTCGGTATATGGGGCCGGTGCCCTACTCACTGAGCCACAGGGGCCGCCCTGGCTTTTGTTTCTATAACAGAATATCACTTATTGGGTAGTAAAGAAAAGAAACATATTTCTTATAGTTACAGAGTTTGAAAAGAGCATGGTGCAGCGTCTGGTGATGGTAACACGGCAGGAGGCATCCAGTGGTAACTGGGACACCTGCACACCTGGCCAGGCTCTGACATCCTGCTGGGAACACTTTTCTCTGATCTGTGGCACATACCTTTTTTTAACCTCTGCTAGTAGTTTTATTTATTTATTTATTTATTTATTTATTTATTTATTTATTTATTTATTTTGTAGAGACAGAGTCTCACTTTATCGCCCTGGGTAGAGTGCCGTGGCATCACACTGCTCAAGGCAACCTCCAGCTCTTGGGCTTAAGCGATTCTCTTGCCTCAGCCTCCCGAGTAGCTGGGACTACAGGCGCCCGCCACAGCGCCCGGCTATTTTTTTGTTTTGCAGTTCGGCCGAGGCCCGGCTTGAACCCGCCACCTTCGGTATATGGGGCCGGCGCCCCACTCGTTGAGCCACAGGAGCCGCCCTGCTAGTAGTTTTAGACCAAGTTGTTCAGAGAGAGAAGAGGAAGAGGGAGTAGTGGGTATGTTACTTTAAGGATAAAATTTGATTTTTCCTATTTTGATTTTTTGGTTATTCTTTTGTTCCCCCAAAGGGTGTGCGAAAAAAACTGTGCTTAAATTATCTATGGTTGCAAAAAATCTAACATTTTGAATAAACTTAATTATATGTGTATACATATATATCTTTTTTTTTTTTTTTTTTTGAGCCAAGAGTCTCACTTGGTCACCCTCAGGAGAGTGCCATGGCCTCTTAGCTCACAGCAACCACAAAGTCTTGGGCTCAAGTGATTCTCTTGCCTCAGCATCCAGAGTAGCTGGGACTACAGGCACCCACCACAATGCCGCTCTGGCTCAGGCTGGTCTCGAACTGGTGAGCTCAGGCGATCCACCCGCCTCGGCCTCCCAGAGTGCTGGGATTACAGGCGTGAGCCACTGTGTCCAGTCTTAATTATATTATTTCTTGCATCTTTCTTGTAGTTGTGAACCCATTAAAATAGTAATAATATGGCTCGGCAACTGTGGCTTAACAGGCTAAGGCACCAGCCACGTACACCTGAGCTGGCGGGTTCAAATCCAGCCTGGGTCCTGCCAAACAACAATGATGGTTGCAACCAAAACATGGCCGGGCATTGTGGGGGGTGCCTGTAGTCCCAGCTACTTGGGAGGCGGAGGCAGGAGACTCGCTTGAGCCCAGGAGTTGAAGGTTGCTGTGAGCTGTGATGCCACAGCACTCTATCCAAGGTGACAGCTTGAGGTTCTGTCTTAAAAAAAAAAATTGTAATAATATAATAGTCCTAAGCAGCCTGAGAAATCCAGCGTTCAGTGTATTTGTTATCATTGTGGGGTTTTCAGGATTTTACATCTCCATGTCTTTATTCTAAAGATTTTAGTAAGGTAACTTAATCCCCTATCACACTACTCTGATCCCAACATTTCTCAGACGACGTTCCTGTCCAAGTATTTATAAGCCCTTGTTTCCCAGAACCCTGCCTTTGTGTCCCATTGCGTAAAGATTCATGTGAAACCACGAATCTCAGAAAGTACAGTTGGAAGGATTTATGGAGTGTCTGAGAAATGTAGGTCACTCAGTTCCACGAGTCACTGGGGAAAGTCAGTCATTCTCTGTTTATGAGCAAGAGACAGTCTCTGACATATTTGTTGCCCTTTTACTTCTCCCAGAGAGGTCGTTTTATTAGCTCAAACTAGTATACACCCACGATCCCCTAGTGCAAAGGCACCTGGTCTCTTCAGAGTGGCGAATGCATCCTGGGGGACAGCTGTGGCCTGGCGGTTCCCCCAGTCCCCACATAATGTCTTCATGGTCTTCCAACAGCAAAAGAAAGAGAAGAAATTCCAATCAAGAATGTCAAATGATTTCGCTGTGTGCCAGAACAGAGAGAAGAAACTGGAATGAAACTGTTACCATCAGCCCCCGGGAACTGAATGCTCAGCTTGGGAGGGTTTGGCAGCCAGTTGAGTAAAGCGGCTGATTGCTTGTGAACTCTTAGGTTTATAAACCCTGATGGCCAGTTCCGGATGCAAAAGTGGAATTAGCATTTTGTCCTTCAATAATGGAGATATTTTTCTCTGCGGGAAAATATTAAATGGGACAGAATCACAAATATGTTTAAATTCCCTGCTGGCTGATGAGTTGCTTCAAATGCGAAGTGTTTAGAGGAGGAAAGGTTCCAAGTGACAAGACCGGAGAGCACGAGCTCCTGAGCACAGGGCAAGTGTGCAGGCCCTTGCTGAATTTGCTCTAGGCGGCGAGTGGATGAGTCTGGGCAAGGGCAAATGAGGGTGCACCAGGCAGATCAGGAGAACCATGAAGACCTGGAAGGGATGGCTCTTTATAGAATATACTCTGAAAACATTTATTTAAATCAGTAATCATCTTTTCTATGAAGGGGTGGGGAAAGGTGTTCATTTCTGTGCTTGGGACAGGGGAGAAGAAAGAATGGGATGAAGGAAACCAATCAGAATAAGGCAGGTTGAAGAAAATGCTACCAGGGTGAGAAGAGTGCCTGGCCTTCAGGGAAGACTGGGGGTAATTTTGTGCCACCATGTGAGAGTCTTTGAGCTAAAATCACTACGCTTACTCTAAATTACTGCTCTTACTCTTACCCTAACTCTAACCCCAACCATTCATGGTTCAAGCAAGAGTAGCATTTTAGCTCAAAGACAATTCAATTCAATTCATTTCTTCCAGGCTTTCCTGAGTGCCTGCTCCCTTGGGTACCTTACAAGACTATTCGATATTCCCGGGGCTTCCTTCTGTACTAGGACAGTGCATGTCTACAATCTGCCCTCTACTTGCAGCTTCGGAGAACTCTTCTTCATTCCCTTTGACAAGTTTTTAGTGTTACTATGGTAACAGAGCAGGCAACAAGTTTCCCATGAGATGCTTGAACTGTTCTGAAAGGATTTAGCTCCCTGCATTTTGAGGAGCACACATAATTTGCGTAAATTCTCTTTGATTTCCCTGATTTCCCAGCAGCCATAGCGGCTATTCTACTAGCCCAGAAAGGAGGAAACTTCCACCTGGAGGAGAGGACCAGCAGGAGAGTGAGGTCCAGCTGTCTGCTACGAGACGAGACGGTTCCGAGTTTGCCTCCTTCTATGAAACATTGTTGTCTTCTTTCTTTTTTTTTTTTTTGAGACAGAGCCTCAAGCTGTCACCCTGGATAGAGTGCTGTGGCATCACAGCTCACAGCAACCTCCAATTCCTGGGCTCAAGCGAGTCTCCTGCCTCCACCTCCCAAGTAGCTGGGACTACAGGC
>CAUYON010070998.1:0-21542 GCA_963573935.1 Arctocebus calabarensis | reverse complement strand
TCCCTAGTAGCTGGGACTACAGGCGCCCGCCACAGCGCCCGGCTATTTTTTTGTTTTGCAGTTCGGCCGAGGCCGGGCTTGAACCTGCCACCTTCGGTATATGGGGCCGGCGCCCTACTCGCTGAGCCACAGGAGCCGCCCTCAAGACAATTTTTAATTGCTCTGTTTCTAGTCACTTCATAGTTAACAGAAAATTGGTGCTGACATTATAAATCAGGGTGTCCATAAAGTTTGTATGCAATTTAAAGTAGACAACTATTTTAAATTCCCTCTATAATACAAACACCTCCCCCCCTTTCCAAAGAGTTGATTCATATAAAATACTTATTAGGTAGGAGAAAAATATGACACTTACTTTAGCCAGAGTTTCTCTAATGTCTGCCTTCAGCTGGTCATATTCAACTTCAAGCGCTTCTTTTATCTTTTGAAGGTTGTCTCTTTCCTCACTTAGAGACTTTATTTCTTCATGACTTTCTTGAAGTTTCTTAGTCAACTTGAGCCTTTCCATTTCTAAGCTTGCAAGTGTTGTCGACTCCTGGGTTGTGGGTTGTTCTCTCAGTAACTCCAATTCATTTATTGTTTCCTGAGTCTCACTGACTGCATTCACATTAGGAAACAGCTCCCGTTCATCATGAAACCCTGGATTCTTTGACAAGTGATAACATACCAATGTTGCTATCTGGAGATTACTATTGATAATTTTCTTTTCAGCTTAGACCTAGTGTGAACCAATCCTTATACTCTACCAACTGTTAATTCAGTCAGTTGCACACTTATTTCTAGACTAGTTTCTAAATGCGCCAAAGGAAAGATTATAGTTAAATAGGCTATATTCCAATAAATGTCAGGTTCCCATTTTCAAATGGGCCCACTGCTACTTCTCAAATTTTCTATGTGTATGGATGTATTCCCCTTTCATTATCATTAGTAGTACCCTGTAATTCTGCATATTATATTTCTGTATTTACCATGTTGGACTTGAGGGATTTTTTTTTTTTTTTTTGAGACAGAGCCTCAAGCTGTCACCCTGGATAGAGTTCTATGGCATCACCACTCACAGCAACCTCCAATTCCTGGGCTCAAGCGAGTCTCTTGCCTCTGCCTCCAAAGTAGCTGGGACTACAGGCGCCTGCCACAACGCCCGGCCATTTTTTGGTTGCAGCCACCATTGTTGTTTGGTGGGCTGAATTTGAACCCACCAGCTCAGGTATACGTGGCTGGCACCTTAGCCTGTTGAGCCATAGGCACCAAGCCAATTTTTTTTTTTTTTTATGTGCTTCTATTGGGGGAAAGAACAATGTCTTATTTATATCAATAGTCTCAATGTCAGGCACACAGTAGGAATTTAACACATGTTGGCCCAGTTAGCCCAATATTTCATTTTCTCCACAGCATTTACTATTTTGCCTTCTTTGTACATTTGATTGCTTATTTGTCAGCTACTTTCTTCTACTAGAAATAGATCATAGAGATTTTGTCCATTTTGTTCCCACTGTATAATCCAGAACTGTGCCTGACACATTAGACACTCAACAAATCCTTACCCTATAAGTGGATGAACTACACGTTAGCCACTACTTACTGCTTACTTTTTTTTTTTTTTAAAGGAGAAAGGAAGAAGTGTCAAAGGAAAAAAGGAACAAAAAACATACCTTCTCTTGTGACTCAGTATTGGATTTTTCTAAGTCCTTCTGCATATTTATTATTTGAGCTGTCTTCTCAGAAACGCTTCTTCTTAGCTCATCAATAGTTTCTTGGTGGTCTTTCAGATGCATATGAGCAATTTTTAGTTCTTCTGCTGTCTGTAGGCCCTTAATTGGCAAGCGAAATTTAAGAAATACTATAACATTATCCCAACATTGCTTCCCCCTTTCCAATTGGTTTAGTCTTTGAAAGGAACATGTGACAAATGAAGGGGAAGGGTTTAACTTACCTTAGCTTCAATTTCTCTTATATATCCTTTAAGCTGGTCTCTCTCTGTTTCAAATGACTCCTGTAATTGCTTCAGATCATTTCTTTCTTTGGTTATTGATTTCATTTCCTCATAATTTTCATCAAGTTTCTGGGCCGACTCAAGCTGCTTTGTTTCCATACGTTCCATTGTTAATTCTTGACTCTTTAATTTGTTCTTTAAATTCTCCATTTCATTTACCTTTTTCTGTACCTCACTCATCTCTTCCTGTATGCTAAGAAGTTGTTGCTGTTTTTCTAGGAGTTGCTGGCTCTTAAGATGTACAATTTTTATAATTAAGACCTTGTCTACATTCTGTCAAGATTCTTATGTAAAATAATTAATAGCCCTGCCTCTCCTCCCCATCTAAACAGACAAGTAGCACTAAAAATAATATTCCAGACATACGTTTCTGTAGTAGGCTGAATAGTGTCCTATCCAAATTCATGACTACCTGAATCATCAGAATATGAATTTATTTGAAAATAGTGTCTTTGCAGGTATAATTACATTATAAAGAGAGCCTAGTAAGTAGTTCCCCAATCCACTGAGAATGTATTTAAATGAAACAAAAGGATACACAAAGACACAGATCAGAAGGTCATGGGAAGATGGAAGCAGAGGCAGGAGTGATGCGTAACAAGCCAAGGAATGCCAGGGGCAGGCTGGTGGGTGCCAGAAGCTAGGAAAAGGCAAGGAAGAGTTTTCCCTAGAGCCTTCAGAAGGAACATGGTACTTGCTGACACTTCAGTTTTGGACTTTCAGTTTCTACAACTGTGACAGAATAAATTTCTGCTATTGTAAGCCACAAAGTTTATGGCAATTTTATATGACAGTCCTAGGACACTGATTGATTGGGATGTAAGGGGAAAATGAGATAAAGTAAAAAGCAAAGAGACTATTAAATGCACAACCATAGCTATCAAATAACTAATTCCTTATTCTCTTAAAATTTTTTGAATATTTTCATGTCTAATAAAATGCTTATGTGAGGTAGCCATTGACCTTCACAGGGTGTTGATTTTATTTCTTTAGGAGGAGTATGAAACGGACATAAGGCTCTAGTAAACTCAATCAGGTGATATAGTGAAAGAGATCTGAATTAAAAGAAAACACATATTAGGAAAAAAAAAATACTCCACAGAAGTACAATAGAAAAAGACTAGAACCCACAATATATTAACTTATGATACATGTAGCACTGCCTAAAACAAGTATTTACAACAGCACTTTATTTCTAGAAAAGCGAAGATCCAGGAAACTGCAGACATCAGAGACAGTGACATGATAAATCTTACATTTTAGAGAATGACATTAATATATCTTTATAAGGGGAGGATATTTGTTTTGTTGCCAAATGCATCTTAGCGCCTGGTCCATAGTAGTGTTCGATATGTATCTGATGAATGAATATATGTGATTTCATTAAACGATACAAGGCCCCCTGTCACTTAAAGACTCTAGAATAATATAATCCTTACAAAGTATGTTAATTTAGATCTTAGTATAAGGTGAAACTATCTAAAATATTAGCTGAGATTTGTGCACTTAAGAGGTACTTACTGTTTCTAAATTTATGGTAGTCAAAATTTATTACAAAAAAAAAAAGTTTAATTATGAAAAGTGGCCAGGAAGATAACTTTAAAAATTCACCTTTTCTTTCAGATTTTCTTCAACCTCTGCTAGTCTCTCACAGGTCCTAGAAAGCTCCTCTTCTTGCTTTATGGTGTGGCTCTTTTCTTGAGCAACTATTTCTTTTTGCTTTTTAAGTTCATCTCTAAGAATTCTTAGTTCTTCTTGGTTTTCGATGGTCTAGAATTAAGAAAAAAAGTTTAGATGAAAATAAATACTAACTTATATTTATAAAAGAAGGCAAATTGGCATTGTGAATGAAGTCATCAGGGTACATTATATAGGGAAAGACAATTCAAAAATAAAGTGAATCCTTAATATAGCTGCCAAGAATTTTTTTTTTTTTTTTGAGACAGAGTCTCATTTTATCACCCTCAGTAGAGTACTATGGAGTCACAGCTCACAGCAACCTCAAACTCTTGGGCTCAAGTGATTCTCCTGCCTCAGCCTCCTGAATACCTAGGACTATAGGCACCTGTACAATGCCTGGCTAATTTTAGAGATGGAGTCTCACTGTGGCTCAGGCTGGTCTTGAACCTCTGAGCTCAGGCAATCCATCAGCCTCAGCCTCCCAGAGTGCTGGGATTACAAACATGAGCCAATGTACCTGTGCAAGAATATGTTTTTTATACTGTACCTTTATGGCCCAATTTACACTTCTACAGTGAGAATTAGAACTAGATCTGGCATTCTATCATGAGAGCTTAGCTCATTTCTGAGAGACTAATCAATGCCTGGTTCATGGTAGTGAACAATATATATTTGATGAATGAATATATATGATTTCTGTTGTCAACTAATAATGAGATTATAGTTAACGGGTTTTTCAGACACTGGAATAGTTTTGATTTAGGACACTGATTACCAGCTGGCTCAAAATGGCAGCTGCCCTTTGTTAACATGTCTTGGGCTAATCCCAATTAGTAAGATCACACAGTGACATTCTCAGTTATCAAGATAAAACAAAAATCCATAAACCTAACTAGCTAGAGAAGGAAAAGAGAATATAGTTTTTGTTTGTATGCTTATTTACATTCAGCTCTTCGACTAAGCAAAAAATCCCCAGAAACTCAGAAAACTGAGACACCACAAATGGTCAAGTTTGACTGTGATCCATAGTGAACTTTTCTTTTTTTTTTAAATTAAATTATAACTGTGTACATTGATGCATTTATGGGGTTAAGTACACTGATCTGATATAAAATGTGAAATGCTTACATTGAACTGATTAACATCCATATTAATTTCAAGCTATACACATCAATTGTCCCTAAACAAAGATACAAACTAAATTAGGTGTGAAAATACTGACAAACACCAACAAACAATTAAAAATGAAATTAAAACATTATGACAGCATATATAAGAGAAATATTTAGGAACAAATTTAACAAAACATGTAAAAGATCTGTACATTGAAAATCTATAACACACCATTGAGAAAACATGTAAATGATAGAAAAAAGATATACAAAGGGCAATAGCACAGGAAAAAATGTTCAACATGTTTTGCTGTCAAGGAAAGACAAATTAAAACAAAGTATAAACACCCACTAAAATGGATAAAATTAAAAGCACCAATAAATATGAAGTGTTGGTAAGGAAGAACGTAGAGCCACTAGAATTCTCTTAATTTGCTGATGGGAATGTAAAATGGTGTAACTACTTTGGAAATCAGCCTACCAAATTCTCATAAAGTTATACACATTTCCCTATGACCTATCAATTCCATTTAGATATTTATCTTAGGAAATAAAAAACAAATATGCATATAAAAAAAGAGCTAAGAATTGTACAAAAATATTTATGAAAGTTTTATGCAAAACAGCCAAACCAAATACTGGAAGTAACCCAGATTTCCATCTATAGGAGAGAGAATAAAACAAAAACAAAACTAGTGGCCTATTCATACACTGGACTAATACTCAGCAATAAAAATGAATGCAGAAAAAAGTCAAACAAAAGACTACACACCCTATGATTCTATTTGCATGAAGTTCTAGAAGAGACAGAATGTAAACTGAACACATCAGGACTGGTAATCTGGGACAGAAGGGGGGGATGATGATCAACTGATAGGGTTATAGGAAACTTTTTGGGGTGATGAAAATATCCCAAATATCCCAGGTAGGAAGTACATAAGTAGAGACATTTGTCAGAAGTTGTCAGACTGTACATTACCATCACATACATTTAGTGCACAAAAATTATATGTAAATAAAATTGATAACAATCTAAAACAAAGACAAAAACATACTGCCACGTACACAGTGCTAAATCCTACCATTTCAATGTTTTCCTTTAGGTCTGTCTTCAGTTGTTCCTTTTCCGCTGTAATACTCTCTAACATTTGTTGGAGTTCATTTTTCTCTTGTATTAAAGAAAATATTTTTCTCTGTTGCTCAGTTACCTCATTATCCTTAACATCTACAGTCAGTGTTTGGGTCTTTTTAGAATTCTCCAAATTCTCTTTTTCATCTATGCCTACCATCTAAAATACAAATATGTTAGAGAAGAATTTCTTAAGTAGTTAATAACAATAACGTTAATAATAAAATAGCCAATACTTATGTTATATACCAGGTACTATTCTCACATTTTAAACACTTTACCTTGACTATCACTTTATGAGGTAGGTATTATTATAATCCCCAATGGAGAGACGGGGGAACAGAACTCCAGAGAGGTCAAGTCACTTGCCCAACGTCACTTAAAGAGATACAGCCAGGTTTGAACCCAACAGGCTGACTTCAGAGTTCATGCTCTTGAGTTCATTGACAAGAACTATTTTTTTTTTTAAGAACTATTATTAGTATAATAATAATCTTCACATATAAAGGGTAACCTGACTCTATGCATATTCACTTATTTTAAGTTAATTACATAATAAATAAAAGATAGCTGCCTTTCCTTTGTACAGACATATCTTCCATAAATATATTCTAAGTTTCATCCTACTAGCAGTTTCTTTTTGGACCACTACAGGAGTGGACTAGGCAATTTTGAACTCTATCTATCACTTTATCTATTCTCCCCACCATGCAAAAAGCTGGAAATCATTCCCTACCCCCCATTTCAAATAAATCTTTATTTTCAGAGGCGGTTGTACTTACAACATGCTAGAGAGTTTTATTATATGTAAAGGGTAAACTAATTTTGACACAGACCTATTTCATAATATAAATATATATAATTTATCTTTTTGTTTGTTTGTTTTTATTATTATTTTTTTTTTTTTGCAGTTTTTAGCCAGGGCTGTGTTTGAACCTGCCACCTCCAGCATATGGGGCTGGCGCCCTACTCACTGAGCCACAGGCACCGCCCTAATTCATCTTTCTTTATATTTTTTTATATACTGTTTAAGAAAAACATGTTATATAAATTAACATAAACAATATATGGATTCGTTGGTAAAGAGAAACAGAAACTAGTATTATGATTACTGGTACAAAATTAGAGTATTATTTTATAACCTTCCCCTAGCCCTTAAACATGTTCAGCTCCATATTGGCCACACATGTATTAAAAAGTTTTTATGATAATCTATAATCACATTAGAAAAAAATTGAAATAAAAAGGAATAAAACATCTAATGTAAGTTCACATAACTAACCAAATTCTGGTATATTTCCTTCCAGAGTTTTTCCTATTAAATATATTTCTTAAACATAGCTATTATAACTAATTAATATACATGTGATTCTTTTTAGCTTGTCTTTTCCACTTAGATTATATCTGTTTTTCCATGCTGTCATGTAATCTTCAAATTTTAAGTTGTTGCTTCATTCTCTAGAGCAGATATGAATAAATCACACTTTACTGAACTACCAATATTGTTGGAACATGCATGAACTTCTGCTAAGGATGAGCACAGAGCTAACTACTTGACGTTTTGGGAGTAGTCTATTAGATACCATATCATATTTCATAATTCATAAAGTTGCATCTTTATTCCAAGAAACAGCAGCATACACAAATACAAACAAGACTAAGATAGAATTCTGTAGTGAGTCATTGTCTATTCCAAATCTGAATTCAGCCTAAAAGGCATTTCTAATATCCTAGTTCTGAGCGAATCTAATAGATCTAATATTAAATAAAGAAAAAAATTTGTCCTTTAAAGGAGAATAAGTTTATCATAAAGTTTAAAATTTTTGTTGAGATACACTTAAGAAACTGTATTTCCAGAAAGAAACACATCAAGTAGGACCAAAAACAAGTACTCCAAGGGGACTAATTCACAGCAGACCCACCAACACAGTCTTCTGTGCCCAGATGGACAGAGGTGGCCCTGGGAATCCCCACACCCACTCTTCCATATATACCTGGCCAATTCCAATGTACAGTAAATGAAACTCTTATATAACATTATAGGCAATCCTCTCTGTAATGGTCTGAATTGTGAACTCTAAGCAAATTTAGTACATAAAATCTGACATAAAATATCAGCTATGCAAAGTTTGAACTCCTTTTTTGTCCTTTCCTTTTCAAATTGATTGTAAGCAATTATATTCTAAATTATTAGATTAAGCTTGTAAAATTATTGTTAGTTACTACCATTGTTAATAACAAACAAAATCAAGATTACCATTATATACTTAAATGTTTGAGGTCAAAGAAATATCTTAATACAATTACATGAAAACTTTGAAAATAAACATCCTTTACCTTTTGCTGAACTTCATCTTTAGTTTCTTCTATGTTTTCCACCACAGGCAAATTCCTGGAGGTTTCCTCAGACATTTTCAGCTTTAGTGTGCTAATTGTTTCTTGGTGCTGTTTCAAAGATTCTAGAGCATTTCGTAATTGTTCTTGAGTGTCTATATTCTTTGTCAGAGAATTATAAAGTAATTTTCATTAGACTATGAAACAAAATAATTTTATAAATTATTTTGATCATAAATAATAAATGATGGCTCTTGTGTGATGTTTTAAAGAGGCTTTGATTTTTCAAAGTGATCAAACCCTTACCATGTTTACAGTGTCCTGAATATCACTTTTGAGTTGGTCCCGCTCAGTTTGCAGGGTCTCCTGGAGTTGTTTTAGGTCATCTCTTTCTTGGGTTAAAACTTTTACTTCTTCTGAGGTTTGCTGAAGTTTCTCAGTAATCAGTGTGTTTTCCTTTTCTACAGTTTGCAGCACAGAGTCTGTCTTTTCTAATTGTTCTTTCAGCTGTTTCACCTCATTTAACCTTTCGTGACACTCAAATGTTTTCTGCTGAAGTTCTTGGGTCTTATGAGAAAGCTAAAAAAAAAAAAACAAAAAAAAAGTAAATATGACAGATTGAAAGCATGATTGAAAACACTCATAGACATGTACACATAAACACCCACCAAAGGTCATCTCTCTAGATAGCACCTTGTACCAACCTCTGTCTTCAAAGCATCCAGACTTAGGCCAAAGTTTTGTGCTTCTTTAGAGAGATTTCCCATTTCCTGATTCATTCTCTCATTCTCCTCAAGGACCATCTTGTACTTTTGTTCAAATTCCACATGGAAGGTTTTGAAATCTTGGAATTCTTGATCCGTACTTTTATAATTCAACTGGGCAGTTGTTAAGTCATCTTTAATTTTACCAATTTCTTCAAGTAAACCTTGAATTCTATCTTCCTTATGAACTACTTCAGAAAACAATTTGTCTTTTTCTGATGTTATTATATGAAGCTCTTCAGATTTATCATGTATCTATGGACAAGAAATAAAATTTAGCAACATATAATTCACTGAAGTGATTTTTAGGAAAAAATTTCTCTGCAGAAACAAAAGTTATTTAAATTAAGCAAAGACTGAAGAAAGGCGATACATTTCTCTAACTTAGGACATGTTTTTATTTTCTTCTCATTCTAAAGAGTTTTCTAACCTTATTGCATGCCAGGCATTTCATAGTTTTTCTAAGGATTTGAAAGTAGCTTAGATATCCCAAAACTTAATCCAGGAATAATTTAAATGATTGCTTAAAATTATTATTTAAAAAGCATTATTTAAACACTATTTAAATAATTAGTTTAAATAATACAGATCCAGTATATAAATTGTTCAATCATTATGAGGGATAAAGGCAGATGGAGATGAGGAGGAGAGATTAAAAAAAAAAGATTTAAAAAAAAAAGGAAAATGAGGAGCGATGTAGGAGAGACAAGGGAAAGTGGGTCACAATTATAGGCATAGGAGGCAGATCCGTGTAGCTCAACTGTTAGTATGAGAGAGCTGCTTGCTGGGGCTAAAACACAGCACTTACTTTCAAAGACTTTATAGGATAACTAAATAAAATAATATTTCTGAAGTTCTTCACCATGTTTGCCATATAGCAAGTACTCAAATCCTTGCCATTTTTACTTCTTTTAGAAAGGTACCAACAAAAGAGGGCCATGGATTTACACAATCAGTCACTAGACTGCAAGGCTTGTATTGCCCTTTAAAAGTTCATCAGCACCACCCTCTTACTCTTTCATTCGACATAGTGATACCACCACTATGAAAAAAACGTGTGAAGACTAAAGGTGGGCCATGGAACTATTTAAATGTCCTATCTAAGGACTAGAGAAATGACTGCAACATGGATTATGTTAGTGGGTTATTACGAAAGTTTTGAGATACAAAAAAATCAAAAAATGTAAAATCCACAAGGACGGAAAAAATGAATCCCTCCCAGCAACACTGATAGTCTGAGCAAGGTGAAACTTGCATGGGTGAATCAGAAAAGATGCTATTGACTGTGTTTCCTAGAAGTGAAACAGTGGATCATGATACAAAACTTTCCCAGTTTTTGGTCTGGCTGGTGGCTCATGCCTATAATCCTGCTAGCATTAGGATCTGGGAGGCAGAGCTGGGTGGACTGCTTGAGCTCAGGGGTTTCAGAACAGCCTGAGCAATAGTGAGACCCCATCTCTGCTAAAAATACAGGGAGGTGCCTATAGTCCCAGCTACTTGGGAGGCTGAGGCAAGAGGATCACTCAAGCCCTAGAGCTTGAGGTTGCTGTGAGCTGCGATGCCATAAGAGTCTACGTAGACAGACAGAGTGAGACTGTCTCCAAAAGAAAAAAAAAGATGTTAAGGAAGAGTTCATCAAAAAGTTCCTAAACTTCACCAGAGGCTTCAAAGATGATATCCATCTTCAATATTGATGACTGTGGACTCTTTTTCAAGGTGAAGCCTGACAGAAGCCTCATCATAAGGGTGATAAGTGTTAACAGTGACAAACTTTCCAAAGAACATTCCACAGTTCTGCTTTGTGTTAGCTCAAATGGAGAGACACTAAACTCCTCAGTGATTGGTATATTGGCTCATTCAAGAACTTTAAGCCCGAAGACCTCCCTAACACTTGGAGGACAAATAAATGTGCATGATGATTATGCCCTATTTGAGGAGTGGGTAAGAGGTATCAACCTAGAAATGAAGAAGAAGAAATGGTCTATTCTACATACAGTTGACAAATGTCTTGGCCACATGCAAGTGAATCACCTCACAAATGTGACACTAAAATTTCTGCCTCCAAATGCAATCTCAAAAATCCAACCTCTTGACCAAGGCATCATTAAAACATTTAAAATGCACTATGGTGCCCAACTCCTGCAGTGGGTCATTACTAAAACATAAACCTGTGGTCTGTTGGTGGAAACAGCTATATCCACCCCACCAGTGAATGCTTTAGATGCAATTTTTTGCTTGGAATAAAGTTCAGCCAGAAATGATACAGAAATGTTTCAGCAAAGTTGGATTTGTCACAACCCAAGAGCACAACGTTTTGGCCCTGTCAGATAGTCCATCTGCCATGGCAGAATATGAAGGTGATTTTGAAGGTTTTGTTGTAATAGATGATGGAGTGGCAACCTGTAATGAACCTGACCCAGAAGCAATTTTTTAAGTGATACTGACTGGAGTATAGGCCAGCATAGAAGTATATGAAGCAGTTAATGAAGTAGAAAAAGTAAGTGAGGATGACACAGACATTAGAAAGACCTCAAAAGAAGAAGCTTTAGGCATCTGATAATGCAGTTGAAGGCATTTGCTGTGCAAAAATGCCTAGGCATGCTGAGTCAGGTAGCTAATGTTGAGAATTCTTTCCCTAAGTATTTTTGTATCACGCATAAGAAAAAGACCAAAATTGACTCTTTTTTCAGAAGGAATGATTAAACCATGAGAAAACAGCAAATGTACTGATTTTGTAATACTATACGTTGACTTTACTGTGTTTTGATCATGTATAAGTTTGTGTGATATTTCTCTAATAAAAGCTGTACAAGAGAGTAAAGAATATGCACATATCAGGACACTAGGCCTGGTTCTTTATGTTGACCAGTTTGTTACTGTCCCTTGTGTTGTAAACTTAGAGGTTCTACTATTTTTTTTTTTTTTCAATCTATGGCATGAGAATGAATTAAAAGATGAACTATATTCATTTTTCCTCTTAAGCTGAGTCAAATGTTTTAGTGTCTCTTGCCTCCCGGTTTAAAATATACTAAAATAAAAATATTTAAGGTACCTTTGTAATGCGTTTTATTTCAAACAAAGGTTAGTATTTAAAATGAGTTACCTCTTTCCTTAGCATCTCTACTTCAGGAGACAAAGATTTTGACTCTGAGAGCAAATTAACTTCTTTCCGCAAAGCCTCATTTTCTTCAACTTCTTTTTTCAGTTCTTTCTGGAGATCAGTAATCTTTTTTTCCAATTCCAAATTACAGAGCAAATCTAGGAAGTTTTGGTAAATTAAATAAACAACCCATGTTGGCAAACAGTTAATCTAATTTTTAATATTCTTTGAATAACCTTTTTTAAGATCAGGACCCGTTAATTTGAAAAATAATTTTTAAAACCTTATTATTTGAAGCCGAAGGAAATCACTATAAATACTAATACCAATGATAACAATATCTTAAATACCAATACCAGCATCTTAAAACTTAATATAAGTTATTTAAAAAGTCAGAATGTAACCAATGTTTAATCATTGGAATATAGTTGTCAATAATTCAGACACATTTCTAGAGAAGTCTTTGCAAAGAAAAATTTGAAATTAGAAATTACCTTTTGGAACCTTTCCATCTAAGAGGGAGGTGAGTTTTGTTATTTCATTAAAGGCAGATTGTAATTCTTTCTCCAGATCAATTTGCATTTTCTTTTTTGCCTCTAATTGGCTTTGATATAACCGAGTATCATTTTCCATTTGCTTGCAAGTACTTGAAAGTTCTTTCTAGGGAGAAAAACACTGCCAATTCACAAAAATGTACTGATCATTACAAGTGATTTATTAGCAATGTTACAAATTTTATTTACCATTTTCTCTTTCAGCTCCATATTTTCACTTCTAAGAAAAGCTGATTCCCTCTTGGCATCAAGGGCTACAGTTTCAGCATCGAACAGAGTTTGTTTTATCTGTTTTAGGTCTTCAGTGTTTTCCTAGACAGATGACAAAAGGGATTTAATGAAATATAATTTTTGTGGAGTTGGAAATACTTTAGAGAGCATAGATACAGATAGTATTCCTAACTAAAAACATGCTAATTATCAAATAAATGAAATCATGTTTTCTATAATAAAAATAGTTTTAAAATTCCATATATTTCTAAAATATAAAAGCAATGTATGGATGTATGATAAGTTAAGAAATTTGTTAGTGTTCAATTAAAGATTAAACCAATTATTGTTCAACTAGGCTATTGAAGTTCCCTACCTATTTTTATTTTGAGTTATTCTAACAGATGACAGCTGAGTAGTTAATAGCTAAAATTAAGGATATAAAACTATAAATTTCAAAAAAAGATAAATAATCCAACAGAAAAATAGAGAGAAAAAAAAAAACAAGAACAGACAACTCACAGAAGAGAAAATGCAAATGACAAAAATATGAAAAATATACACCTTTATTAGAAGTAGCATTTTAATGTGACTTTAGCTTACATGAATTCAACGATATATCTTTAGCAATAAATTAATACATGAATGAATGAATGCATAAGAAGAGAAATAATTTTTAAAAGTAGGCAATTTTGCTTGCCACTCTATGAATAAATACTCCAGAAATGTATGGAAAAGCCTTTCTACCTTCAGCGTCTCAGAATAGTGTGTGCTGTGAGATGGTATGAACCCTTTTATAGAGAATCATTTATCACAAATAGAAGGCAAAGAAAAGAATTTAAGAGAAGGTTAAAAAAAAGTACTCAGAAAAACTCAAATGAAAAGATCAATCAGAAATGAAAAAGGGGAAAATGAGGGTGGACATGTGGGTACGTAAGGGAAGAGTCATATCTTGATGTGCTTGAATTGCTAGAAATAATGGTTTAATAAGCTTAAAACGAATTTTGAATTGTTTAAGTAGGTTAGAAATTGAATTAAGAAAATGATTAAAGATGATGGGCAAAAGGGAACACAGACAGGAGAGAAGTGGATCAGAGAAACCCAAACTCTGTTGCAAAGTGCAACAGCCTGCGTTTCCAAGTAGACTGTCTTATTGGAGCTTTACCCCTCCTCTAGCGCAACTTGGCTCAGAGGTCAGTGAGTGCTGAGAGACAAGACTCACCCACCAGGGCAGGGCTGCCCTCTTAGAGTTAGTGCTTTGGGAGGGTTAGTGAGGGAATACTAAACTTGCTGGAAACAGAGCAAGTGTCTAAACCTTGTTAAGAGAGAAAAGGTCTCTCAGGAAAGATAAAGAGAAAAATATCTCTTTTCTGCTGTTACCTCAGTAAAGACAGAAGTGCCAGCTTGTGTGAGCACAAGGCTTCCCAGAGGTGGCAATTGTTAATTGCCCCGCCTGTGATATGTGTATGTGGTTTAACTGGGGTCTGCTTTGACATCTTGCTACTGGACTGTGTTCCCTGTCCTATGCTCTGTTTGTGTTAAGATTATAAATAACTTAGAGTAATAATAGTAAGAGGTAAATTAGTCTAATTAACATAGTTAGTTAAAGGAATAGTTTGGTTAGAAAATGCAACCCCTGCAAGAACCATGACATAAGGGTTTAGCCTTCCCCCATTAGGTTGATAATTCAAACAGTGATGTGTGTAATAAAAGTGGAGTTAGCTGGAGCTAGGGGCTACCACTGGTCCTCATGCTTAAAGGTGGACAACCCCCCAACCCAGCTTCTTAAAAAACTTTCTTCTTGTGTCTTTGAATCTTCATTTTTCCTTCATCCTCTCGTCTCCACCAATCATGAGGAAAGAACTCACGGTATAGTTTGGGGCAGGTCCCCAACAGAAAATAACAACACATACCACACAGATATGAAAGATTTATCATTGATTACTACAAAAAACTCTATGCCAGAAATTTGAAAATGTGGAGGAAATGGACCAATACCTGGAATCACACTTCATTAAACTGAACCAGACAGAACTGGAATTCTTGAATAGACTAATATCAAGTACCAAAATTGCAATAATAAAAAAAAACTTCCAACAAAAAAAAGTCCCAGACAAAACAGTTTGATACCAGAATTCCACCAAACCTTCAAAGTGCTCATACCTATATAGCAGAACCTATTCTAAAACATTGAAAACGAAGGGTATTTCCCCAAATCCTTCTTGAAGCAAGTATCACCTTCATAACAGAAACAGGAAAGGATCCAGCAAAAAAAAAAAAAAGAAAACTATAGACCAATATCATTAATGAATATTGATGGAGAAATATTCAATAAAATTCTAGCAAACAGAATATAGCTACACATTACAAAAATTGTACATCATTATCAAGTGGGCTTTATCCCAGTAGGTAAGGTTGGTTCAATATACATAAATCCATAAATATGATCCATCACATAAATAGAAGCAAAAACAAAGACCATATGATCCTCTCAAAAGATGCTGAAAAAGTATTTGACAAAATTCAGCATCCTTTTCTGACAAGAACACTTAAGAAAAGAGGGATAGATAGGACATGTCTTAAATTGATGGAAGCCATCTATGCCAAACCCCCAGCTAATATCACACTGAATGGAGGGAAACTAAAACATTTCTAGTTATAACTGGAACTAGACAATAGTTCACTCTTGCCACTACTATTCAACATAGTGTTAGAAGTTCTTGCCAATACAATCAGGCAAGGAAGGATATCAAGGATATTGAAATGGTGAAAGAGGAGGTCAAACTTTTGCTCTTTGCTGATGATACCATCTTATACTTAGAATGCCCCAGGAACTCAACCACAAGACTTCCGGAAGAGATCAAGGAACAAAGTAACATCTTGGGATATAAAAATCTATGTCGACAAATTAGTAGCCTTCATATATGCCAATAATAGTCAAGCTGAGAATCAAATCAAAGACATAATACCCTTCATAGTAGCTTTAAAGAAAAATATACCTATCAAGGGATGAGAGGGATCTCCACTGAGAGAACTATGAAGCCCTGAGAAAAGAAATAGTAGAACATGTTAATAACTGGAAGAACATACTATGATTTTGACTGGGGACAATCAACATTGTTAAAGTATCCATCCTTCCCAAAGCCATCTACAGATTTAATGAAATCTCCCTTAAAGCATTAACACCATGCTTTGTAGAACTTGCAAAAAACCTCTCACTACTTAAAAACTTGACTCATGCTAGATAAAAGATTTAAATCTTTCTTGTCTTAAATCTAAGCCATGAAACGATAAAAACTCTAGAAGAAAACACTGGCCTAGGAAAAGATTTTATGGAGAAGACTCCATTGGCAATTGCAGCAACACCAAAAATAAATAAATGGTACATGAGCAAGCTAAAAAGCTTGGTAAGGGCAGGTAAGGGCACAATAACTAAGGCAAACAGACAACCTTAGGAATGGGAGAAGATATTTACATGTTACAAATCTGACAAGGGTCTAGTAACCAGAATCTATACAGAACTCAAATTAATCAAAGAGGAAAAAAAGCAAACAACCCCATTTATCACTGGGCAAGAGAAAAGAACAGAACCTTCTTCCGAGAAGAGAGACAAATGGCCAACAAACACAAGAAAAAATGCTCATTGCCCTAATCATCAGAGGCATGTAAATCAAAACCACCCGAGATATCACCCAAACCCAGTGAGAATGTCCCACAATACAAAGTCCCTAAGTTGCAGATGCTGGTGGGGATGTGGTGAGATGGGGATACTTATACTGTTGGTGGGACTACAAACTAATATAGCCCTTTTGGAAGGAAGTATGGAGAATCCTCAAAGAGCTAAAAGTAGAACTTCCATTTGATCTCACATTCGCCTTACTAGTTATCTACTTAGAAGAAAAAAAAATCATTTTACCACAAGGACATTTGCACTAGGTTGTTTACTTGTAGTTCAATTCACAATTGCCAAAATATGGAAACAACCCAAGTGCCCATCAACTCACAAATGGATCAACTATGGTATATATATATATATATATCATGGAAGACTATTCAGCCAAAAGAAAGATACATCTTTTGTATTTACCTAGATGGATTTGGAGAACATCCTCCTAAGTAATGTATCATTAGAAAGGAAAAGGAAGTATCCAATGTACTCAATACTAGTATGAAACCAGTACATGAACAATTACATGCCCACACAAGAAAAAACAGAAATTCAAGTAGTGAGGGAGTGGGAGGAGGTAAGCCCTCACCTAACAGGTACAATGGGGGGTGTCTATGGCATACCTCCTGAGGAAAGGGCTCAACTACAACTTGGACTTTACCTAACACACACAAACAACGTAACCTAATTGTTCGTGCCCTTATATTAATCTGGCATTTGAAAAAAAAAAAAGAAAACAAAAGAACAAAAACTATTTTACGAGTCCAAGGTAGAAAATCTTGCCTTAAAAAAGGGTGTTAAAAGGAGGCACCTGTGGCTCAGTGAGTAGGGCGCTGGCCTCATATACTGAAGGTGATGGGTTCAAACCCAGCCCCAGCCAAACTGTAATCCAAAAAAAAAAAAAAAATGGGGAGGCTGAGGCAAGAGAATCACCTAAGCCCAAGAGCTGGAGGTTGCTGTGAGATGTGACGCCACGGCATTCTACCGAGGGTGACAAAGTGAGACTCTGTCTCTATTGAAAAAAGCAAAACAGGAGTCGGTGCCTGTGGCTCAGTCAGTAAGGTGCCGGCCCCATATACTGAGGGTGGTGGGTTCAAATCCAGCCCCACTGAACTGCAACAAAAAAAATAGCCAGGCATTGTGGCGGGTGCCTGTAGTCCCAACTACTCGGGAGGCTGAGGCAGGAGAATAGCCTAAGCCCAGGAGTTGGAGGTTGCTGTGAGCTGTGTGACGTCATGGCACTCTACTGAGGGCAATGAAGTGACACTCTGTCTCTACAAAAACAAACAAACAAAAAAAAGGGTGTTAAACCCTAGACAAAAGGATACATTCTTCAAGTAATCAGGTAGAATGAAAGCAAATTGAAAGACATTAACAACTTCATCAGATCCAATGTTATTTAATGTCAAAATCAACTAAAATCTAGAGCTATAAAATTCTGAAATAAACTCAGTAGACTTAAAAGTTATTTAAATTATAATGAGAATGCATTAATATTTGTTATAAAATTAATTAAATTTATGAAGTCATGTTCCATTACTTATATATTTTATCTTTTCAGTTATTCACCCATTCCAACGTAAGTGCTTATAAGATTTTGACCATTCACTTCTGTATCCATTTGAATGAAACAATTGGAAAAAATCTAAAATTTAAAAAATTACTGCTTCTTAATGGAAGCTTATCTCTAAATTCCTTACATTTATTCAAAGAATGATACAATCAAGTCTTTATGACTGTTACTGTAAAATGGTATTTAATTATACTAATAATCTCACAGGGTTATTGAAAAATTAAATGAAATATATGTAAATTGATTACAAAAATGCCCAACACATAGAAGGCCCAATATAAGCATTTGCTAGGGGGCGGCTCCTGTGGCTCAGCGAGTAGGGCGCCAGCCCCATATACCGAAGGTGGCGGGTTCAAGCCCGGCCTCGGCCGAACTGCAAAACCAAAAAATAGCCGGGCGCTGTGGCGAGCGCCTGTAGTCCCAGCTACTAGGGAGGCTGAGGCAAGAGAATCGCTTAAGCCCAAGAGCTGGAGGTTGCTGTGAGCAGTGTGACGTCACGGCACTCTACCCAGGGCGATAAAGTGAGAGTCTGTCTCTACAAAAAAAAAAAAAAAAAAAAAATTAAGAAGGGTGGAAAGGAGGAGAAGGGGAGGGGCAAAAACCAACGGATAAACATTATTAGGGTCATGGGATCACGAAGAGCATTATAAAAGACTTAGGCATTATAAGGCACCTATGTACCAAAAACATTTGCATTCCCTTAAAACAGAGACCCTCCACAGTTGACCACTTCCCTATACTTTTCACCTCAAGTTGACCTAATTTTCATAAACGAGACATGTACAACCTATAGTATCAGTACAGCAGGCCTAGTTTCTTATGTAATAAGACTACCTCTGTATGCTGACCAGGAGTTTGAGACTAGCCTGAACAAGACTGAGACCCCATCCCTACTAAAAATAGAAAAACTAGCTAAGGGGTGGTGCCTGTGGCTCAAAGGAGTAGGGCGCCAGCCCCATATGCCAGAGGTGGTGGGTTCAAACCCAGCCCCAGCCAGAAACTGGGAAAAAAAATCTTGAATTTGTAAGTAAAATAAAGCTAAAAGTAGACTTAAAAAAACAAAACAAAACTAGTTTGGCATTGTGGTGGGCACCTGTAGTCCTAGCTACTTGGGAGGTTGAAGCAAAGAGGATCACTTGATCTCAAGAGTTTGAGGTTGCTGTGAGCTAAGATGATGCCATGGCACTCTACCCAGGGTGACAGAGTGAGACTCTGTCTAAAGAAGAAGAAAAAAAAAAAAAAAGAAAGATATTGAAGATTATAACTTCACTTAAAAAAAAAAAAGAGAGAGATCTTAGCAGAGACAACGTTCTATCAGGGCAGAGAATGAAGTTAAAATCTCAGAGACTAAAAATAAAGGAATCACATAAAAAGGAAAGCATGGCATGTAGGGCACGGGAAATCCAACCCAGAAGAGGGATATAAAGAAAAATTCCTGAGCCAAGAACAGATTTCCATGCCTGTAAACCCAGCTATTCAAAAGGCTGAGGTGGGAATGTTGCCTGAGCCCAGGAGTTCTGGGCTATGCGGCTCTAGAGTGCTATGCTGATCAGGTATCTGCACTAAGTTTGGCATCTATATGGTGACCTCCTGGCAGTAGGGTGTCAGGAGGTCACCTGAGGATGGGTGAACTGGTCCAGGTCAGAAATGGAGCAGGTGGAAACTCCTATGATGATCAGTCATGGGATTGTGTCTGCGAATAGCCACTGCACTCCTGTCTGGGCAACACAGAAAGATCCCATCTCTTAAAAATAAAGACAATTTTAAAAAGAAGAAAAAGAAAAGAAAATATCAGGGAGGATGATGAAGGGAGATCTCAAGACAATGTGAGGTGGTCATCGAGTGTAATCAGGCCTTATTTAAATAGACTGGCTCAAGGGACAAGACGTGTTTACAGAGTTATCACCAAGACCCCTGATGTTACTGTACTCTTTAGGACAGGTTAAAGCTGAAGTTTAGTTTATAAAAAAGCTCTCAACTGACCAATCACTCTCATTTAAGGTGTGGGAAGATTTTTACAGAGGTGTGTAATCATTTTTAACTAACATTCCAAAGATAAAGGAGCAGCTGTGCTACCTTAAAGGATGGCTATGAAATTGCAACTACATAGCAGGGCTACCTACAGCATTTAGAAGCCAAAATAAGCTCTAGTTATAAAAAATTTGCACCCTCTAATTTATAAATGGAATTTTAATAAGGAAAATAAAAGAACATATATATACTTGGCTTTTGCCACCTTCACATCCTTCCTTATAAAAAGGTATTTGTCTCTCAAATGCCTTTTATAGAAGCTGATTTGGCAATGCTTACAGTAAAAAAAGACCAAAACAATGTACTATACATGAAAATATTTGAGCAAGAAAGTAGATTATGTAGGCTAGGCAGATCACCTGATAAAAGAAAGCCAACACCCAGCTATCTGGGAACCCAAATGTGCAGTATGAAACAATCACAAATGTAAATAAACTTTCTTGCTTTATTACCAGTTCCCTAAAACTGTATTTTTTATAAGCAGGTTTATACTGGGAGAATAATCTTATAATAGTTCAATACTCCTGTTAAGAGTGCTAACCAACTTCTCTAGCATTTTAAATCAGTGTGGTAACTGTCTAGATACATCAGATTTTTTGCCTTATACATTTAATAGTTCAAAAACTGATAGCCTGTTGGTTAAGTATTAAAGCAGAAAAAAATATGAGAGTTATATACACTTTTACTTCATTTAGTTCTACAGAGGGATATCCATTTTTGGGCCAATGCACATTTATTATTTTAAATTTATGTTCTTAATATCAATTTGGTGTAAGATTCAAACTTCAGACTTTTGGGGGTATTTTGTACAGAATCGTATTAAAATATGTATATTAAAAGCTCCATTTAAACAGTGATTATATATAACAGAGTAATGGAATTGATCAAATACACAATCGTCAATTCTATGAGGCCACCAATCACTAAGCTCCATTATTACGTCTTAAAATGACTAGATAAAAAGGATTTTAGAATCAAGCAATTATATTTAGGTTTATAATACGGCTAGCCAAATACATTCAAACTGGCATGGAGAATATTCAAGGAACTGCAGCAATCTCTGAGTTCTTCCCTTTCTATCAGTATAGTGAAATTGCAGGACTGATTTAAATTGCATTTACAAAAAGAATATAATTTGCTCAAGAGAATGAAAGAACTAGCTACATATTGGGAAAAAATCTTTGCAAAAATCTGATTCAGGACTAGAATCTAAAATATATGAAGAACTCTTTTTTTTTTTCTTTATAATTTTATTGAATCATAATTCTGTACATTGGTGCAATCATAGGGCACGATTCATATACATTCAGAAATGTTTTGATCGTACTGTTACAGATAGCCTTCATGGCATTTTCTTGATCACTATATAAAGATATTGATACTCTACATTTAATA
>CAUYON010070997.1:0-13654 GCA_963573935.1 Arctocebus calabarensis | reverse complement strand
GCAACCAAAAAATGGCCAGGCATTGTGGCGGGCACCTGCCTATAGTCCCAGCTACTTGGGAGGTGGAGGCAAGAGACTTGCTTGAGCCCAGGAATTGGAGGTTGCTGTGAGCTGTGATGCCACAGCACTCTATCCAGGGTGACAGCTTGAGGCTCTGTCTCAAAAAAAAAAAAAAAGGCCAGGTGTAAAAATGGACATGCAAGCAATATGTGCATGCTTCACATGTATTGTCACATGGGATTTTCACAATGACCCAATTTTCTATCTTATAAAAAAGACTCAAAAATTTTGAGCAGCTTAAGATGGGGAGAAAAAGGAACACTTTTACATTGCTAAAACTACTATAGCCTCTTTAGAAAGCAGTATGGAGAATCCTCACAGAACTAAAAATAGACCTTCCTTTTGATCCTGCCATCCAATTACCAGGTATCTACCCAGAGGGAAAAAAAACCATTTACCATAAGGATATTTGTACTAGAATGTTTATCTCAGATAAATTCACAATCTCCAAGATATGGAATCAATCCAAGTATCCATCAGTCCATAAATGGATTAATAAACTGTGGTATATGTATACCATGGAATACTATTTAACCTTAATAAAAGATGGAGACTTTACATCTTTTATATTAAACTAGATGGACTTGGAGAACATTCTTCTTAGTAAAGTACCATAAGAATGGAAAAGCAAGTATCAATGTACTCAGTACTAAAATTAAACCAGTAGATGAACAAATACATACCCATACAACATAAAAAAACAACTAAATTCAAGTGGGGGTGGGGAGAGGGCAGGAGAGAGGGGAATTGGTGTTTTGTAACCGAACAGGCACAGTGTAAGAGTATATGACATACCTCCTGGGTGAGGGGCACAACTACAACTTGGACTTTGCCTAACAAATGAAAACAATGTCTGTCCTCTCAGATTAATCTGAAATTTAAAACAAAAACAAAAACAAAAAACCTCACACTCTTTCTCCTGCAAGATGTAGTCATTCACATTTCTGTGGTTTATCTTCTCCATTTACAGAGTGTTTGCTGTATGCCCTCATATATCTGATGCTATTATATTTTCCATTCAGTCAAAATGGTTTAATTGTGGATCGCCAATAAAGCAATGCAAGCCTCTTTATGAAAGGATTTGAACTCATTTTTAGTGGATTCATTATAAAAATTATACACAAAATCATTAGAAGTGTCTCAGTATGAATGATGTTAATATAATCTTCTTTGACAGCAAGTATTAAGATCTATCTATTATAAAATATGCATGAAAATTGACTATGTCTTAATTAGCAAAATAGCAGTAATTAATAATCATATAGTAAGTTTGCATTTACTATTTTAATAGTAATAATTTTACTATTATTAAAATTTATAAATGTTATATAATTTAATTCTTACAAACATTCTGGAAGATGGGTTAGGAAACTGATAAAACCAAGGCTCAGAGAATTAACAGGATTAAGCCAATATTACAGAGCTAGTGGGTAGGAGAGTTGAAGTGCAACTCAAGCTGCATAACTGTAGAGGTGCACTCTCCTAGGCATCACTATTATAGAGCCCAAATGTTTTTAACTTGAAGCCAGAAATGCTTTAAAATTCAGTCATATCTAATCTCAAGACTGGTGTATTTTCCCCAATCTGACATTTGCTTCAAAAACAGAGAATTGGTGGCATTTGAAATAAAAAACAGTCACCTTTTTTGTGCTGGACGTTATGCTTACATAAAGGAGGCAAATTAGTATAGGGTGAACACCTCTTATTGCAAGAGTTTCAGAATTGAAACTTCAACTGCATGTGCTCCATATGACTGAGTGGAAATAAACCATGATATCCTGATAAGGTGAGAAAATTGTTTCTCTCTGTTTTATCTACCTTTATGAGTACTGTTTTCATGTTATCACCCAGACTTTGCACAATGAGTGTTATTCGTATCCCATCCACTGATAGCCTTTCTGTACATACGTTAACCTTAGTAAAACATTAAATAATGATAAGAAAATAAGACACTATGTGATATGTTCTCAACCATGAAGATCCAGTAATAGGAAAGAAAAAAATGTCAACACACCAAAGAATCTGCCTCTCAGAAAGAAGTTTTAGACATCTGACTGGAGATGACTCACAAACTCTGACCATCCCCAACATGACAACCGGACAGGCCATGTGCTCTCTTGCTCTGTGATTTCTATGCCATGACTTTTCAGTTTCCTAATCAAAATCTCTTTGGCTTATTGTCCTCTGTGCTGCAAACTCTGGTTCTATACTCATAGGTTATCCACTCTGAGACATGGAGCTGATACAGACACCAAAAAACCATTAGGTAAATCAGTGATTGACAAGTCTTATAAATATCTAGAGGACAGAATACAATTTGAAAGGTAAGAAAAGAATACCTTATTCTCATATATTTCAGTGCAGATAATGGAATGTGGGAGTCAAGCACTGTGTCTGAATCCTTTCTCTTCTTCTGCGTTTCCTTTTTTTTTTTTTTTTTTTTGGCTGAGGCTGGGTTTGAACCCACCACCTCCAGCATATGGGTCTGGCGCCCTAATCCTTTGAGCCACAGGCGCCACCCTCCTTTTTTTTTTTTTAACTGTTTCTAATACTTACCAAATTTTTAAAAAATTGTTTGGGATTCATTGAGGATACAAAGAATTAGGTTACACTGATTGCAGTTGTTAGATAAAATCCCTCTTGTAATTGTGTCCCAGAGAGGTGTGCCATACACTATGACCCCCCATTCCTCTCTTTCTCCTCCCCTCTCCCCATTCCTCATTCTCCTGTCTAGCATTTGTATTAGATCTCTACTGCCTTCATATTAGAATGGAGTACACTGGATTCTTGCTTCTCCATTCTTGTGATGCTTTACTAAGAAGAATGTGCTCCACCTCCGTCCAGGTTAATACAAAAGATGTAAAGTCTCCATCTTTTTTAATGGCTGAATAGTATTCCACAATATACATGTAGCAATAGCTATTTGTCCTTAGACAAGTTAGCTTCTCAATTTCTTCAGCTTTCTAATCTCTAGAATTAGATGATTATGGCATATAGCCATGCAGTTTTTGAGGATTAAATACTGTAAAATATTGTAAAAGCCCAGAAAATATTTTGGTAGTAAGAAGGCCATCAGTAAATGCTAGCTATCATAATTATAAATATATCATTTGATCTCCATAAAAATTCTGTGAGATTGGCACATTAAGCAGCAGTAGGCTCAATTTACACATGAAGAAATTTTGCCCCAAATGTTTAAATAAGGCAGGATACTTCTGGATGTCAAAGTGAGAAGGTTCACAAATCCTCTTTCTGGAAGTAATTAACATAGCAACCCAAGCAACCATCCATACTCTGGGATTCAGCCAAAAGCATAAGGCAAACTGAGAAACTACTAAATTTCAGGCAGAAATAGTGAAAGTCTGTAGCATTCTTGCTTGGAGCTACTCCCTTTGTCTAGTCACCCTACTAAGTAATGATTCTATCAGAGAGGGCAATCTGACAAAAACAGAAGCTTTGATGGTCGATAGTGATCAATTAATTTGGAGTATAAGGCAGAAAACCTAAACCTAGCAGAAAAAAGGGGCCTAAAGATATCCCAGACTAAGACTGCAGTCCTGGTTAAGATGACTGGCAGAGTAGTACACTCACCAGGAACTAGATTGGAAGATCTGAGAGGTGAGATTACTGTAGACCAGCTCAATATTTACTCCAAATATGCCTTGCGGAATACAGCCTTGGCAAATTTGCATCAAAAACTGGATATTGTTTTTGATATCTACACATTATTGGCTTACATGATGCTAGACACACATGCAAAGGGCACATGAGAGATTCCAGCAGAAAGTAAACCAGGGCAGACTGGAAGCTGCATGACTTTGAGTAGATTATGCAAACTACACACATAAACCCAACACCCAGTCTTGTACTGCTCAATACTGACACCAAATACTTCCTTAAATTTTTGTCCCAAGGTTCCTTACTTGTCTCACTTTACTTACCTCACCTTACTTACACTGCCCTGCAGTGCAGATGCATAGAATACTCCCAAGAAGAAAAGTTTAAAATAATAACAATACTAACGAACTGAGTAGAGACATCAGCTAAAATCTTGTAAGAGAGAGATATTATTAATTTAATATGTCCAGACATATAACGTTTAGGGGAAAATAAAAAGCAGAAACCAGAGTTGTTGCTATGTTATTGAGAATATCTCTTTTAAAGCCTTCCTTTCATATTTCTTGAAAGGCAAGTTTGCTAGTAACGAGTTTCATTAGTCTTTGTCTAGAGATGTCTTTTTTCTCTTTCATTTCTGAAGGCTAATTTTTCTGGATATAAAATTTCTGCTCATTTATTTTTCTTAAAGTCATTCCACTGCTTTCTGGCCTTCATTTATATCAGATTAGAAGTCTGCCATAAATCATATTGTTGTTCTACTGTATTGAGGGATTGTTGTTCTCTTTATACCTAACACAAGATCACAAAGATTTTATATCATGTTTGTAAAAAAATGTTATAATTTTTCAACCTTTTAGATTTAAGTATATGTCTGTTTTAGTTGTTCTATGTTGCTATAATAGAATACCATAGACTGGGTTATCTATATAAAGAAAATGCATTTACTACTTACAGTTCTGGGGGCTGGGTCATCCGAGTCATCTGATGAAGGCCTTCTTGCTGCATCATCCCACAGTGTAAAGCAAAAGGGTAAGAGAACAGTAAGAGACCATGAGACCAAATTTGCTTTTACAAAAATCCCACTCTCAAGATAATAAACCCACTTCCATAATGATATTTGAGTCAAGAGAGAAGAGCCATCATGACCTAATAACCACATATTAGGTTCTACCTTCTAACACTGCTATATTGGGAATTAAGTTCCCAACATATAAAATTTGGGTAGCACATTTAAACTATAGCAATGTCCATTTGGAGTTAATTTTTACACATGGCATGGAGTTGTGGACAAAATTTATTTCTCCTTCCTTCCTTCCCGAATCCTTTGTCTCACCTTAGTTACAGCCCTGCAGTGCAGACACATAAATTACTTCTAGAAAGACAAGAAGGGCTCCTTCCTTCCTTCCTCTTTTCCCCCTTTCTTTCTTTCCTTCTTTGGCTCACTTTAGTCACAGCCTTGCAGTGCAGACACAAAGAGTACTGCTAGGAAGACAAGGAGGTATTCTTCCTTTCTTCTTCCCTTCCTCCCTACTTTCCTTCCTTCCTTCCTGCCTTCTTGCCTCCTTTCTTTCTTTATGGGTATTCAATTGCATCTACTATAGTTGTTGAAATGGATTTCTCCATTAAATTACCTTTGTACCTATGCCAGAAATCAGTTGTCCATGTATATGTGAGACTATTTCTTGACTCTATAATGCACTGAGAATAATATGCATTCTGACGTCATCCAGTGTAGGTAATGTTTTGTAATTATCTAAAAATACAAAGTACACAAATATGTTTGATAATGTTGTTCCAGTCTTACATGTATTTCTACATTTGTATTTTACTATATCCCTATGAATATCTGCTATCTCCACATAGTACTGTATGTGTTCTTTCCTGTTTTGTTTCTGATGAGAGGTCACTAATATTTTTAAACTTCTTTTACTTCTGGATTCTTGGAATATTTTCTGTTTTTAGATTCCATTAATTTTTTAGGGAACTGTTTGACTCCAAATATATTGTTGATATGTCTTAAAGTTTCTGAGACCATAAGGATATAGGTTAGAAATATAAAAGAGAGAGAGATTTGAATTGTAATCAAGCATGTTATGAATTCTTAAGGAAACTTTTGCTTTTCCCAAATGAACCTGGAGCTGGTATGAAAAGGGAAATTTATGCTTTGTCTTTCTTTGCTTTCATTATTTATCATTATTATTATTTTTTTTTTTTTTTTTGCAGTTTTTGGCTGGGGCTGGATTTGAACCCGCCACCTCCAGGATATGAGGCTGGTGCCCTACTCCTTTGAGCTACAGGCGCCGCCCTGCTTTCATTATTTTTTCTGGTCTAAACTCTCATGGAAGATGAGAGTCATTTCTTCTTGTAGTATTATGCCCACATTGAACTGCTCAAAGCTTTGTCTCTTGAATTTGGTGCCACTGCCAGTATTAAAATCTCTAAGTTTTGTAAGTCATCAGTACTCTCAGAGCAGCTGAGACTTTAATGCTTATATTGGTCCAGTTGCGTATAGGTAGGTATGTGAATATACAATTTGATAGACATCTGTATAGATCTATGTATATGTCTTTACATACACATATACATATAACATTACTATTGGACAGAGGTATTATCTTACAGTATGTATTATTTGTATCTTTGGTTTAGCTCAAATTGATAGTAAACTCATAAATAAAATTGTCTATTTTAGGAGTTGAATATCTGTTTCAAAGTTTGTTTAGGGCCATTCTAACTTTTCTACTAAGTTTCTGAATGAAATTATAGAAAGTTTGAAATAAATAGATCGCAGGCATTACAATAGTAAGCTAAATCATTAAAATTTTCCAAAAACACTTTTTCAGAAATGTACAATGACCAAATTTTCTCTTAGGAATTAAGAAAATTCATTTTCCTTTCATAAGTCTAAAGCTGAACTTCTATAGACTTTTTGTGTCCAAACTTACCCTCACACTATGCTTGTTTTCATTTTATTTTTAGAATTTATTATGGTTCCTTTTGTTTCCAGCAGTAGTAAGATGATTAATCTTTTTTATGATGGTCAATTTATGACAAACAGGTTAACTTCCTCATTAATTATATCAAATGATTGTTCTCTCTGGCAAATTTCCAGGTACAGTGATGTTAAAGAAAGCTACAAAACAGAAAAGCTTTCATGGAAGAATTAGAATAATCTAATAAAACTATATAAATAATTGACTTCCAAAATATGAGATGATAAAAATGTTCACATATTGAAATAAAAACATAAATATCTTATGTTTTATCTTAAACATTCTTCTTGTTGTGGGCTGCTTTAATGATAGAATGAAACATTTTGTTAATCTCTTTGCGAGCTTATTGAGTAGGAAATTTGTGCAGAATTCCAAAGAAATCCATCTAATTTACTTTTCTTCCAAGTCACCGATATGGTGTTTCATAAAGACTGAATGAATCAAAATAATATTGTAAAACAAATTCTATTAATCAATACCTGGATCAAATGAGATCTTAGACAAGGCATGATGGCTCATGCCTATAATCCTAGCACTCTAGGGGATTGAGGCAGGCAGATTGCTTGAGCTAAAGAGTTTGTGACCAGCTTAAGCAAGAGCAAAACTCTGTCTTTACTAAAAATAGAAAAAAACTAGCTGGGCATTGTGGTAGGTTCCTATTGTCCCAGCCACTTGAGAAACTGAGATAAGAGGATGGCTTGAGCCCAAGAATTTGAGGTTGCTGTGAGTATGATGCCAAGGCATACTACCCAAGGTGAAAGAGTGAGACTCTGCCTCAAAACAAACAAACAAACAAACAAACAAAAAAGATTTCTCAGTATTGTCTACAATTTACTGGAAAGTAAATAATTTCCAGAGAGTGAATTTGGTGCTTGGTTTTTCAGGCATTTAACTGTTAATACTCCTCACAACCTTAACATGTTAGTACTATTATAACATCCATTAAATATAATAATTAAGGCTTTCAGCAATAAAATCAGTTATCTATCTGAAGTTAGTACCAGAACTAGGATTTGTTTGACACTTGAGAAAGTGCTATAAATACCATACTGGGCCTAAAGTTTTTCGCTAAATTTTTCCACCCACTTAGCAGGCAACACACTGGTCTATCCTGACAAATAATCATTTATGTAGCATTCATATAAATGATATCACCTTCTAATACATCATGCTAGCTACCATTAAGAATCAATTCACTTACATGTTAACTATATGAAAAGATTGAAATCACATGTAGAATTATAAAAATTTTATATTGTATATAATCATAGATACTTAACTTTCCAAATCAAGAGGTTTTTATACTTCTTCTCCCTGCAGAAGTAAATGAAGTGACACAAGTCCACTTAAACAAAGTGTATTCATTATTACAAAGCAACATGTGATTTTAACAAAAATAAAAAAATACACCCTTAAATACAAACTATTTTTTCACACTGAAATAGATGATTGAAGAGGAGACAAAGAACAATGTTTGAAATGACAGCCATAAAAAAGTGGAAGTGCATACCAAAAGGTATGGAGCCAAAAAACAAAATACATTTCTAAAGATTACTTTGTTCAATTTCTGATGTTTAATCTTTCCTTATAGTACTTGCAATACTTTATCAGTTCATTTTTATAATCTTATTCTTTTTAGAAGTGCATTTTATAGAGCTATGCCCTAACTCTTGTCCTCTGCAATATATTGTCTATACCAAAAGTTTTAAGCAAACCTCTTGTATTTCTTTAGCCCCACTGAAGGCACTTATCATTGTTACTGATAAGTTTTATCAAGGCAAATGAAATTTTTATCATATTTAATTTTCTTCTGAGGTACTGTTCTGTAGTAAACGATATTCTCTTATTTTCTGATAATGTCTGTCTTTATCTTCTGAAAAATGCAATTATAGAATTGTCTCCTAAAGTATTTTTGAAATTAGACAAAAACTTTCCTTATTTTTAATTTAAATGTCTTCCCCCTAAACTATTTTTTTCAGCATTTATCAACCCACAGGGACATATGAAAAGTGCGCTGAAATTCCCATTTTAAAATTGAGTATATGTAATTCAAAGATGATATCCAGAGCAATCAAAGATAATAGAAATACGTGTAGTAACTCAACTTATTTCTAATTCAAACCCTGTCATATGTTTTCTCATTTAATTCAATAATATATTTAAATGATATATGGTTTTTGACTAATAACATAACAATATCATTTAAGTATATTTATTTCTATGAGTATTATTTATATGAAAATTTGTCAAAATATAGAAGAGGCTCAGCTGGCCTTTTTCCTCCCTCCAAATAACTTTCTCACTAGCATAGCAAATTTGTTCAGAGGAAACTAACTCAAAACCATGATAATTGAAATCTTGTGATTAATCATTTAAAAATGTGCACTCATTTGGGTTCTCCTCTGGTTCCAAATGAAGCATAGAATTCTTTTTTCTAGATCTGGGAAATATGATGTTGGCATTTTGATGAGGATTGCATTGAATTTGTAAATCACTTTGGGTACTATGAACATTTTAGTAATGTTGATTCTACCAAACTTTGAGCATAATCTGTTTTTGCATTTGTCAGTTTCATCTGCAATTGCTTTACTCAGTGTTTCATAGAGATTTTTTCACATATCTTTCAGCCTCTTAGTTAAGTATAATTCTAGGTACTTTATTTTCTTTGTATCTATTTTGTATGGTATTGAGTCTTTGATTTGACTCTCAGCTTGACTGTTATTGGTATATTGAAATATTACTGATTTGTGGACATTGATTTTGTAACCTGAGACTTTGCTGATTTATCAAATCCAGGCATCTCCTGGTGGAATCCTTGGGGTTTTCTAGATAAAAGATTATATCATCAGCAAAAAGCCATAGTTTGACCTTGTCCTTTCCAATTTGGATACCCTAATTTTTTTTCTCTTACTTTATTGCTTGGGCTAGGACTTTGGGCACTATCCTGAACAGAAATGGTAACAATGGGCAAATTTGTACCTTTCCACTTCTTAGTGAGAATGCTTTTAACTTTTCCCTGTTCAGTATGATGTTGGCTGTTGGTTAGTCATATATAGCTTTTATAATTTTAAGATATGTTCCTTCTGACTAGTTTGTTGAGGGTTTTTATCAAAATAGGCTGCTGAATTTTGTCACATGATTTTTCTGCATCTGTTGAGATGATCATATGGTCTTTGTTTTGCTTCTGTTTGTGTTGTAAATTACATATATCAATTTATGTAAGTTGAACCATCACTGGAATTATTATTATCTTTTTTTGATGTCCTATGGAATTTGGTTTGCTAGTAATTTATTGAGGAGTTTTGCATCTACATTTATAAAGAACACTGTTCTGTAGTTTTCATTTGTTGTTGATGTCACCTAGATCGCTTGTGTGCTAAAAAAGAAAAAGTGTGAAAAGTAATGGTTGAAATACTTAAATTGGTTAGCACAGTCTTCATCACATTTTCTTAATTATTGTATTAAGACATTTATACTCTACACTTAGTAGATTTGACATGTACCCTTGTAAAATGCACCATAGGTGTAGTCTTACCCAGCACATCATACCCCATAAATGCATTAATGTACACAGCTATAATTTAATAAAAAAAAAAAAGAATGGTTGAAAGTGTCCCATATTTGGTGAAAAACATTCATTTATAGATCCAAAGACACTCAACACAACAGTTTATAAGTGCAAATGTAATGACCAGTATATCTAGATGTATAATGTTAATATAAAATGTTGATATTCAAAGATAAAGAGAAAATCTTGGAAGAAGATTTGGAAGCCTATTGAGCTATTACATTCACAAGAATGATGTTTCAAATTAGGGCTGACTCCTCTTCAGAAACAACAGTGACCAAATGACAGTGGAACTCCTTTAAAGTGTTAAAACAACCCTAAAGAAAGAATTCTGTATACATAGATATTGTCTTTTGAAAGTGAAGATAAAATGAAGACATTCAGATAAACATGGAAATTCTTCATTGCTAGAAGACCATAAAGGAAATTCTTCAGACTAAAATAAAACTACACCAATGACAATTTAATAATTTTAATCTATAGCATGAAAGTGACAATCATTTTAATTTATAGCTGGGAAAACTAGGGCTTTTGCCTCAATGAGCTTGCCAAAATGAGCTTTTGCCTCTGGTTTTACAGAAACCAAAAAACTCAAGGCACATCAATAAGCAATTTATTTTTCACGTTATTAACTTTTCTCATTGATTTTTAACATGTATATATATGTATATGTATATTTCTTTTAGAAGTCACAGAAACAAATCATAAATTAGTGACATGATTACATGTACCTAACACATTGCCTAACTCTACCACCTCCTCAAAGCAGAAACTCCAAAATTTTAAATGTTTCACACTTAATTTGACAATGACTTTTTTTTTTTAATTTGACTGTGGAGTTAAATATAGCATCAACTTCTTTCTGAAGGGAAACTGAAAAAAAAATTAGGAAGATTTTGTCAGTACCCAAATATAGTAAATGAGATTATATATCCAGAGATTATGTCAGCATTTTCAAAGATTAGCTAAAGACATGTATGCAAAATAAAATGAAAACTCATATAATTTCTATTAACAAAACACAAATTATAATCCTGCATTTTCTTTGTGAGTATTTCAGAAAATTAGTCTTAGAATATTCTTCAATGCCTATTTATGAAAATAAAGGTTTTGCAGATGAACTTGTTGAAAACATACAGGGGTATGGCAGGGGTGATGTGAGAAAAGTAGAAAAAGAACAGAATAGAAGTATGAAGACCAGTATTAAAGGTTTGGTAATATTATTTAGTTAGTTATGTATCCTTATATGTTTCATTTAGTCTCTCTGTAAAATGAAAAATAAAATAAAATGGGTAGAAAATGTTGAGATATATGATATCACAAGCATTAATATAAAGTTTTATCAGCATTTTATCTTGATTTGTAAAAGTTTTGTTTTTAAGTACTCAAATTATTATCTTCTTCGGCTTCTTTTTTGATTATAGTTTGTGACACATAATGTTTTTGTAACTAAATTAAAACTGGGTGGGGGAAATGAGATAGTATCTTCCTTGTTTTCTCTAAAGCAGAAAATTTGCTAGTTGTACTCTCCAGTGAACTGTATGAAATATACAAGCTGGCTGTTACTTCCATCAACTAATATTTGTTAAATGTTTTCAAATTTCTTATATCTTTTCTGATTGTCTGATTTTTCTGTCATTTAAGAATATTCAAAGGGAGTTAAGAGTATTAAAAAATCTCTTACTATAATTACAGATTTGTCTTAGTCTCTTTGGCCTTTTTCTCTTACCAGTTTTACTAGTGATTTTGAAGCTATGTTATTAGGTATAAAATGTTTAGTATGGTGATAGATATCTACATAATGAATTGACCTCTTTACTATTATAGAATGACTTAGCCCTGGTGATATTCTTTGCTCTGAAATATACTTTATCTTATATTATATTATATTGTCACTTCTACTTTCTTTTAATCAGTTTTAGTAAGAGACATCTTTTTATGTATGTTACTTTGAACTAATTTGTGTCTTTTGGAGAAAATATGTTTCTCACAGGCAGTATATAATTGAGACCATCTAATCTAACAACTCTGAATTGGAATATTTAGGCTATTTACATTTAATGATTACTGATATGGTTAGTTTTTAAAAATCCTTATTATTTTTGATACATCTTATTTATTCTTTGTTTCCATTTTATTTTCTCTTCCTTCTTCCCAATTAAAAGCATTTTAAACTTATCTATTTTATATCCATTGTTCACTTAACTACAACTCTTTTGGTTATTTTAGCAATTTCTTTATGTTTACAGCATATATCTGAACCCACCACAGACTATATTCAAATAATACTATATGTCCTCATGCATAACACATGAATCTTACATTAATATTGCTCTACTTCTCCACTCGCACATTTATGTTGTCATTCATTTTACTTTTAAAACATAACATAAACCCCACACTACATTATTATTTTGCTTAAAAATGTTGTTATTTACCTTGTAAAAAAAACTGTATGTAATATGAAGCTCACTCAGATAGTATTTATTGTCATTATTACTTCCAGTGTTATTCACCTCTTTTTTATACCCCCAGTTCCATATGGCATCATTCTTTTTTTTTTTTTTTTAATTTCCTTCTACCTAAAGGACTTTCTTTAATATCTTTTGTAAGGTTGGTTTGAGTATAATGAATTCTTTCACTGTTCTAAATGTGATGAAGTCTTCATTTCACCTTTATTTTTGAAAGATATATTCATTCTGCATAACATTCTAAATTGAGAGATAGGTTGCTTCAGTACTTTAAATATAATACTGCATGCACTATCTTGCTTACATCAATTGTGATAAGAAATCCTCTGTTACTTTTATCCTTTTTTTCCTTCTTTACTTAACTTGCCTTATTTATTACAATTTTCTTAAACATTTAAATGATTTTTTGTCGCTGACTTTGAGCAATGCTTTTGTGAAGTGGCTTAGTATGGTTTTTATTATGATTCCGTGTTTAAGGTTTATTAAATTTTTAGGAAAATTGAGGGAAATTATTTCTTCAAATAATGGACTACTCCATCCTTTTATTCTCTTTGGTGAATACAATTACACATATAAGAGCTTTTTTTATTTAATAATTTTATTGATTCATAATTATGTATATTGGTGCAATCATAGGGCACGATTCATAAACATTCAGAAATATTTTGATCGTACTGTTACAGATAGCCTTCATGGCATTTTCTTGATCACTATACAAAGACATTGATAACTCTACATTTAATAAGTTTCACCAGTACCCTGCTAAGATGCACCATAGGTGTATTCCCACTAATTGCCCTCCCTCTACCCATCCTCCCCCCTCCCCTCCCCTCCCTTTCCCCTTTCCCTGTATTCCTGTGCTATAATTGGGTTTTAGCCTTCATATGAAAGCTATAAATTAGCTTCATATTAGGGCTGAGTACATTGGATACTTTTTCTTCCAT
>CAUYON010070996.1:0-31063 GCA_963573935.1 Arctocebus calabarensis | reverse complement strand
TAAAATAAAAACCAAAGACCATATGATTCTCTCAATTGATGCAGAAAAAGCCTTTGATAATATCCAGCATCCTTTCATGATCAGAATTCTTAAGAAAATAGGCATAGAAGGGACATTTCTTAAACTAATAGAGGCCATCTACCACATGGTATAAAATTGAAAACATTTCCACTCAGATCAGGAATGAGGCAAGGATGCCCATTGTCTCCACTGCTATTCAACATAGTAATGGAAGTCTTAGCCATCATAATCAGGCAAGACAAGGTGATCAAGGGTATCCAAATAGAGTCAGAGGAGATCAAACTCTCACTCTTCACTGATGATGTGATCATATACCTGGAAAATCCCAGGAACTCAACTTCAAAACTCTTAGAAGTGATCAAGGAATACAACAGCGTCTGAGGATACAAAATCATTACTTACAAGTCAGTAGCTTTTATATATGCCAACAATTGTCAAGCTAAAAAACCAGTCAAGGACTCTTCCTTTTACAATAGTGCCAAAGAAAATGAAATATTTGGGAATTTACCCAACAAAGGATGTGCAAGACCTCTATAAGGAGAACTATGAAACTCTGAGAAAAGAAATAGCTGAAGATGTTAACAAATGGAAAAAGATACCATGCTCATGGCTGGGAAGAATCAACATCGTTAAAATGTCCATACTACCCAAAGCAATTTACAGATTTAATGCAATCCCTGTTAAAGCACCATTGTCATACTTTAAAGAACTTGGAAAAATAGTACTTTAGGGCTGCGCCTGTGGCTCAAAGGAGTAGGGCATATGCCATATGCCGGAGGTGGCAGGTTCAAATCCAGTCCTGGCCAAAAACTGTAAAAAAAAAAAAATTCGTTTTATATGGAATCAGAGAAAACCTCAAATAGCAAATATATTACTCAGAAATAAGAACAAATCGGAAGGTATCACATTACCAGACTTCAGGCTATACTATAAATCTGTAGTGATTAAAACAGCATGGTACTGGCATGAAAACAGAGCTGTTGATTTATCAAACAGAATAGAGAAGCAAGATATGAACCCCACCACTTATCGCCATTTGATCTTCGACAAGCCTATCAAAAATATTGCGTAGGGGAAAGACTCCCTATTTAACAAATGGTGCTGTGTGAACTGGATGGCAACCTGTAGAAGACTGAAACTGGACCCCATATTTTCGCCATTAACAAAAATTGATTCTCACTTGATAAAAGATTTAAACTTAAGACACAAAACTATAAAAATACTGGAAAAAAGTGCAGGGAAAACACTTGAAGAAATCACCCTGGGGAAATATTTTATGAGGAGGACACCCTGGGCAATTGAAGCAACACCAAAAATACATTACTGGGATCTGATCAAGCCAAAAAGCTTTTGCACAGCCAAGTAAAACAAACAGACAACCTTCAGAATGGGAGAAGATTTTTGCAGGTTATGCTTCCGACAAAGGTCTGACAACTAGAATCTACAGAGAACTCAAACTAATCAATAAGAAAATAATAAATAACCCTATTTCTATGTGGGCAAGAGACTTGAATAGAAACTTCTCTGATGAAGACAGGCACATGGCCTACAAACACATGAAAATGTGCTCATCATCCTTAATCATCAGAGAAATGCAAATCGAAACTACTTTGAGATATCATCTAACTCCAGCCCACCTTACAAAATCCCCAAATTACAGATGTTGGCGAGTATGCGGAGAGAGGAAATGCTTCTACACTGCTGGTAGGAATGCAAGCTAAGATGACCTTTTTGGAAAGAAGTTTGGAGAACACTCAAGGAACTAAAAGTAGACCTACCATTCAGTCCTGCAATTTGTCTACTAGGTATGTACCCAGATAATCAAAAATTATTTTACAGGAAAGTCATTTGCACCAGAATGTTTATTGCAGTCGAATTCATGATAGCCAAGACATGGAAACAGCCCAAGTGCCCATCCACCATGAATGAATTAACAAATTGTGATATGTGTACACTATGGAATACTATGCAGCCATAAAGAAGAAGGAGATTTCACACTTTTATGTTTACCTGGATGGAGCTGGAATGTATTCTTCTTAGTAAAGTATCTCAAGAATGGAGAAAAAAGTATCCAGTGTACTCAATACTACTATGAAATCAATATATAACCACCTACGCACACATGTGAATGGCAAAACATAACTATAGTCCAGAAAGTAGAGGAGAAGACAGAGGGGAGGGGAGGGGGGATATAGGAGGAAGGAGGGTATCTGGGGGGACCTCACCTAATGTGCATGATGCAATGGTACATTTCAAAACTGTTAAGAAATGAGTATAATTGTGATGGATGTGTTACTTAGTTCAATGTAAGCATTTCACATTGTATATTGAAGCAGTACCCTGAACCTCATAAATGCATCAACGTACAAAGTTACGAGTTAACAAAAAACAATTAAAAAATAAAATTAATTAAAAAAATAAACAAAAATAAAATAATTAGGAAATGAGCCAGAAATGAGATGAAAGTGAACTTTTAGGAGCTGAGAGTGAGGATGGCATTTGAGCTCCACAGGAAAAAATTACTTCTTTTTAATATGTCAAAAATGTGACTCTTAGAGGAAAGAGCATACCTTTGTTAGAGTGGGGAAGTGGCTTGAGGTAGTCACTGTCATAATTGAAGAAAACATGTAAGGTTTTAGTAAGAAAAAGTACCAGAGCTCCCACCTAATAACTACAATGTGGAGTACATGGCACATCTCGCCGAAGGGCTCAACTACAATGTGAACACTTCCTAACAAATACAAACAATGTAACCTAATCATTTACATCCTTATATTAATCTGAAATAAAAATCAACAAAGCAAAAACCGGAAGTACTTAGTAATGACCTATGTAGTAAGCCATGCCATCCTCGTGACTGTAGGCATATGAGCTGCTGCTTAGAAGTCTCCCAGGGCCTTAATTAGCTCAAAACAGCCCACCTCACAAGGTCTTGAAAACAGTCCACCTGCAGGATCTTAATCACCCTCATTCCCTTAATAGCCCAAGTCAGCCTGACCCTGACCAGTCCAAAGTAGCCTAACTGCTCCCATCATGCTCATACCTAGCCAGCCACTTAACACCTTTAAGAGTCAGGAGATTTGAGCCCAATCCCCCAGTCTGTGCCTGGGCAAGTCACTTATGGTTGGGGCCTCCATGTTCTCGTCTTTAAGGTGGGAAAAATCATGTGTTCTGTCTCCTCCCTAACGTAAAAGGGCTGTAGAAGTGCTCTTGTTTTGCTGGTGTGAAGGCACGTCCTGTAGTGGAGACAGCACTGGACTTGAACCCAGAGTATCTGAGAGCTTATGTTCTTTCTTGTGACCTTGGATTAGTATATTAATCTCTCCAAGTCTCAGTTTTCTCATGTGTAAACTGGGGATAATGCCTACTTTACATGACATGGACCTGCCAGGCCAAGCACATGTTAGTTGGGACTATGCTGGAAAACGTCTCAGTGACTAACATGAAATACCTGCTCCTCTTCCTTCCTGTGTTGCAGCAACTCCGCCAGACTTTCCCTAGTGAGAGTGGGAGGACAGGGTGAGACACTGCTGCCAGCAGGAGTGGCATGCCCAGTGCTGTCACCACATGCCCAGGGCTGATGCAGAGTTCCCACCACAGGCTGTTCCCGCTCCTAAGTCCAAGAAGCCTCTCCGGCCTGTTGCTGTCTTGGTTCATCTTTCCATCCCTGAGAAGATGTCCTCCTGTGCATCCTGTCTCCTCTACCCCCAGGCCTCTTCTCCTATGGGATTGGCTGCTGCTCCCTGCTCATCTTTGCTGCCCAGAAAACAAGCACAAAGCAGAAAGGGTTTTTTTTCCCCTTTTTACGTCTTTTAATGCTAATTATATGAGAAAAAGCAATAGGGTAGGTAACAAGACCTGAAAGGTAGTGAATTTCATGTTCTCTCTGTCAGTTATTTTGTCTCTAAGTGTGTATGGAAAGTGCTCTCGGATCTTATTTCTGAGCGTCGTCAGTGTAAGGCCTGAAGTGTCATCCTCTCCAGCACTCATTGGTCATGCCTGTGGTACCTGCTCCTTATAACAAGCATGGAGTTTTCATTTTTAGAGATCTCCAGACTGGATAATAACAAGTCCAGTTGGCCACAGCTCTCACAGGAGGGACTGACTGCAAAGTGAGACCCAGCCACAGCAAAGAGTTGCTGGAGAAACACTATCTTGGTTTCAGCTGCTTGTTATTAAAAAGGCTGATTTAAATCAACTAAAGATGAACAGCTTTAGTTCATTTATCTTTCTTGGCTTAATAACAGTTGGGTGGGAAGGAAAGGGGTCTTAGGGTCTTAGGGTAAAATACTGAAGTTATTCAGTTATTTTATAAAGCTTTATTTTTCTTTGACCATGAAATCAGCTGTAGAGGGCTTTTAAAAGTAGTCGAGTTTAGGGCAGCACCTGTGGCTCAGTGGGTAGGGCACCGGCCCCATATACTGAAGGTGGCAAGTTTGAACCTGGCCCAGGCCAAACTGCAACAAAAAAATAGTAGGACGTTGTAGCAGGTGCCAGCAACTTGGGAGGCCGAGGCAAGAGAATCTCCTAAGCTCAGGAGTTGGAGGTTGATGTGAGCTGTGATGCCATGGCACTCTATGGAAGGCAATAAAGTGAGACTCTGTCTCTTTAAAAAAAAAAGTAGTTGAGTTTGGATAAATCTCCAAGGGTAGAAGAAAAACGCTAACGTTACATATAAATGTGAAGTTAAAACTATTGGTTGATTTTGTGACAATGTATCTTTTAAAACCTAATATACCTATCTTAAATATTAGTGATACTTATATCCTTTTTCAGTTTATTAATGAAAGAAATTAATAGAAGACATTGTAGAGATGAAGATTCTCAAATTCAAGAATCCATCTAAGAAGATGCATTTTCCTGCACAACCACATTAAGATTAGGAAGAAATAGCCTTCAACATATTTTCTTAGTTATTGTGTTCAGACATTTATACTCTACACTGGTGAAGGCTATGTTAACCAATTTGATGAAAATATTTCAAATGGCATATAAAACCAGCATGTTGTACCCCATGATTGCATTAACATACACAGCTATGATTTAATAAAAAAAAGAAAGAAAATGTGGTGTATATATACACAGGGCAACACTAGCCAATTATAAATAAAAATGAAATCATTTCTTTTGCAACAACATGGATGGAACTGAAGACCATTATTTAAGTGGTCTCAGACACAGGAGGACAAATAGAACATGTTCTCTCTTAGAAAAGGGAGCTAAGTAATGTTTATACGTGGACACAAAGTGTGGAATAATCAATTTTACAGATTCAGAAGGGTGGGGCATAGGGAGAGGTGAATAATGAGAATTACTTAATGGCTATAATATATACTATTCAGGTGATGGATACACTAAAATCCATACTTCACCACCATATACATATAACATAATTGTACCCCATAAATTTATACAAGTATAATCCATTTTTTAAAAAAAGAAAATAACTTCTAAGCTCCTTCCAAGGCTTGAATGTATGCCATGTACCAGATACTCAATAAACATTTTTTGACACTGAGAAAAAAAATTAGGAAGAAATAAGTCCCAGAAAAATACATTTTTAAAATAGAAATTTTTAAAATAAAAATTTTAAAACTGATAACCCAGATTGTACATGCCACACATACACACACGGTATTTATGATGGAATAGTGAAAAGAGATGGTGATCTAGGGTGCTAGATGAAACTGCCTTCTCAGGAGATACTTCTTGGAGTCAAGAACTAACAGTCTTGATAGAATCTCATTGTTGACATTTTACCAGCTGTGTGAACCTGAGCAAACTGGTATCTTCCCTTGTCAATAAAAGGAGGTACAGTAGAATTGCACCAACAGGGGAGCAATGAAGTCTCAGGGAATCTCTATACATCTGTTGCTGTTTGGGCTGTCCTGGTCTTCAGCCGCTGTGGCCCTAACAGCCTGTGGGAGCTGAGGGGTGGGGAGGGCAGGTGATGCTTCTGCTCCTGACAGCCAGGTGGTAGGTGTGTCAGCACATTAGGCCATCAGAGACTGTTACCGGGCTTCGTGTGTATAGACAGTAGTGGAAATGTACAGTACAAGATCTGAGGATTGTGAAGCGGGAAGAGATTCTAGTCACTGAACAGCTACGTGTCCAGGGTGGCCTTTATAGAGGCTTTTTCAGTGACTTGGTCTAGGCATTGCTCTCAACCACCTAACCTAAGTTTCTGCTTCTTGCTGTGTTTCTAATGCCTTTCTAATAAATCTTTTTTCTGGTTAATTCTGTCTTGATATATTGTTTATCAAGTCATCATCCAGGCCTGCACAATATTTAATCTGTTAAAACCAAAAATTGCCAGAGAGGTTAGCTCATCAAGTCCATGGTTCAGAGAGATGCAGTTGATGCTGAGTGCCGTTGAAGACCTCCCACAAGGCATGGTTCCAACGAGATGTCGCCTATTGGAGTCTGTGGGACTTTGTAAGTTCAATACATTTAAAATACGTTATTCCTGGAGGTTCTGATGAGGGGAATGTCTGTGAGATTAGTACAGCTGTGAGCACAATTGGGATTTATATTGTCAAAGAAAGGCCACAGGACTTGGTGATAGTTTTGGTCCTTGCAGTGGAGAATTTCTTTTCCTTTTGCCTATATCTATATAGCAAGTAAGATACTTTTTAGGTAATAGATATTTTGGGACATTGGGGGTTTGTTGTTTAAGTGTCCCTAAACTCTCTGGAGGCACTACAGGGCCTAAAGCAGACAGTGTAATGTGTGGCAGGTTTGCGAGTAACAGGCACTGATTGGACACCTGCCGTAGAGCAGGCATGCCCACTTCAATCTGGTTTTTCCTTATTAGATGTTGCTTTCTCTTATTTTATAGATGAGAAACTCCTCATGAGAGGAAGTCTAAGTGCCTAGTCACGTCGATTAACCATTGTAGGGGCATTGAATGCTCACATCCCTGGCTCTTCCCATTCTAGGGTCATGGGAAAATGAGTAAGTGAAAGAAAGACCAGAGACGGGAGGAGAGGTTTCCTAGGAAAATAAATAGCCATCAGCTTCCAGAGATGGGTTTTTGGGAAATCAAGAATTTGGACAAAAGAATCATAGAATTGTGGGATTGGAATGGACCTCAAAGGGATCAACTCACCACCCTGTCCAGCTGGTCACCCTCTGCAGCCCCTCCAGTGCTCACCCACCCTTCCCAGCAGCATGATAGGGAATGTCTTCAGAGGAGGGTCTGAAATATTCCCTCAGAACCTCAGAATTCCTTTACTGCTGCAGCAATCAAGACAGACCAGAACAGTCTGCAGGTGTGGCTTGGTACACACCCTCCCTGCCAAGACTGGGCTGAGTCTAGCACTTCCACACTTCAAGTTCCTATGCTTTTCCTTTTCTTTCTTCTAAAGAAGAATTTTCATTTGAAACTGTTGTTTCTGGTGTTCATGGTCTCTGCTCACCGTACATGTGTTTGTGCTGAACAGCTGATAAAAAAAAGCCTTGTTAGGATATAGAACTGTGTTTTTCTGTGTATATGGAATGAACTTGACATGACATGCAGTTATGGTTTTCTCACTATCCCAAAGTGTCTTGCAGACTCTTTTGTGATACGCCCCTATCATGTATTTGACAAAAGGTTAGATACACTTTATGTGGGGTTAGTGTTAATTCTTGGCCTGTAGACATCCTCACACAGGTTCATGCTAAAGAGGCACAGATTTCTATCCTTAACATGTTCTTGTTTTGGGTTTCCATTTCTCTTGTCAAGTTTACCTTGAGTAAACCACTTAACTTCTAGCCAGAGATTATCTGCCTGCATATTTCTTGCAATGTTTCTTGGTCCATTCTAAGGAAGGTTTCTCAGCCTTGACGAGAATGGATTTGATGATGGTAGTGATGGGCTGTCCTGTGCATTGCAGGGTACTGAACAGCCTCTCTGGCCTACATTCTCCTCCTGAGTTATGACAGCCACAGTTAAATGTCCCTTGCGGGGGGCTAAATCATCCCTAGTTGAGAAATGCTGTTTTAACATAAAACACTTCCATGCAAGACACTTATGTGAATGGCTGGTGTAAGCCAAAGGGCTGTGAGATAACTACTGGCCATTCCATCGCATTCTGCCTCCTGTAGAGCTCTGGGCTAAGTACTGTGGAGTGAAGGGCAGTGACCGAGTGTGAGCTGCTGTCCCCCCCCTCCCAGCTGCTGGGGTAGGAGCAGAATACAAGGCGGGATTTGTTAAGGCCACAAGGTCCAGGAGATAGCGAAAAGACAAGGTGGCCCTCAGTACTAGAATCACACCTTTGGGAATGGTAGGACTTCAAGAAGGAGCCAGTGCTTAATTTCCAGTCTTTTGGTAGGTTATTAGTTAGAAAATGGAAATTAGTAGGGCCAGCCCTAAATGCGTGTGATATGCTGGGGTTACGCAACCCACCCGAGGAGACAGCTATAGCTCAGGAGAGGCCATTTGTGGGCAGCAGGAATTTTCCAGTTTTTCAAAGATGATTTTGTAAAATGTGCAATTTCCTGAAATATAAACATTGGCTCCATTTAAAACAGCAACACTGTGTTAGTCAAGCAAAGACCCATGCAGGCGGAATTAGATTGCAGAATGCAGCCCAAGCCTCAGGTGATCTTACAAGGGGAACATCGTCCTGTCACCAGTTCTTGGACACTATTGGAGGAAAAGTTAAGTTGGTGTGTTCCTTCTTTATACTATTCATTTCCACCCATGTTTTACTTTCTCCATTTGAACCTTAGCTAGCAAGATAAAGTGCATATCTGAAGTATTGACCTAGCTTAAATAATATAACATTTTTGGAAAACACAAACATCCCTCAGTTAATTCTCCAGGATCTTCAGCTAACAGCGAATCCTAGAATGGTTACCAGTGAATGCCTTCTGGTAGCCTTGGAAACTCAGAGTGATTTATCACTTGGTGGTAATAAGTGGAGACCTCTCCATATGAGAAAGGAGTTAAAGGTAAAGGGGTCAAAAATAACAAGTCTAACTATACAGCTTTTTCAAGAGGTGTCCATATAGCTATCTAGCTAAAAAGACTCTTGTCAGTTTGACTCTGAGTTTTCTTTTTTTGTAGCTCTACATAAAAATCTCTTGGGTTTAAAATTGTAAGGAAGGAATTCCTACTTTTTTCCCTTCGAGGTTTTGGACAACTGAGCTGGATAGTGGGGGAGGGTGTGCCTGCAGGAGTGGAGGTGTGCAACCGGCTACTGGTCACGGGTGCATGCCTAAGAGCCACATCATGACCCCATTTATATTCCCTATAGAAACTGTCCAGCAATAGTTTAGTTTTTATGATAGTGTGTAAGTTCAAGTCCACTGTCTAGCTCAGTGCGCTGACTTGTTCTCAAAGGTGAAGCATGAAATGCTGTCACAAGCATCTTGATGAAATCAAGGAACATAGTCATACTATTTCTCCATCTATACTAAAGTAAATGGTGTAGTTTGGCCTGATATGTTTTTATAGAATTCGGATTGTCTTTAGTAATTATAATTAAGTAGTGTATTCTGTAATTATACTGGGAAAGAACACCAAGTTAACTAGTTGCAAGCTTCCAGAGCTCCTGTCTGCCAATGGGCAGAATGGGACATCTGTCCCCAATGTGTACACTCTCTAGATCCCTCCATTGTTTGGCATTCACATGATTTTGGTCACAGTACGTACAGTATTGGATGATCTAGGAGGAAAATATACAGAGAAATGAACATATGTGTGATTATGTCATAGGAAAATAAAAATTTGGGATCTATATTAATCTGAATGGCATTAGATTTTTTTTCCTAATGAATCCTGAATTTTCATTAATGCAAACTATTTAACAATTTCTACTCATCTTAACTGAACCAGATACTAATAAAAAATAATTTCTTTAGAGTATACGATGGAAAACAAAATGGGGACTATGGAAGTTATAGACTTCAGGTTATAATGAAAACAGACAGACAATAATACAAACCCTACCACTTTGTGTGAGAGACTGAATTTAAATTACCTTAAAAGCATCCTCAACTCAGATATATTTCCAATTCGATTGGTTTGACATTTGTTTAGGATCTTTGGAATATAAGCTTATGCAATTAATAACAAAAACAAGTTTCTATACTTGCAAGTTAGAAATATCTCAAAGCATTTTTTCCTTCTTAAATTATTTTGGCTATTAATATATGTGGTGATATGATTTCCACAAAAGAAAAATGCTATTATGCAACAGCTGTGGTTGTGTTGCCTGAACGAATGCCAGTTCTGTTTACACTAAGCCATGGGGACCACTTGTTAGCTTCCTAGCTGACTGGGAGAAAGGGTAATGCAAAATTAATGTGTGAAGAATGATCTATTGTCTGGCACTGTTTGGGGATGCAGGTGGTCTGAAGTAGTGTGCAGAAATTAAACTAACATGCTCATCTTCCTCTGTTTATGGAACAGTGGCTGGGATTCTTGGTTTCAGCTCTTGCTTTCAATGTTTTAAATTGGGGAGAGCATTGATTTGACCCCTTCTCTTGCCTAACTTGTCTTCCAGAATTTAAAGCAAGTATAATACTAGAGATTATGAGATATTTTGGTTTTGGGAATTTAGGGTATGCTTCATAGGCTGGAGAGAAAGTGGTAGAAGAGGTTGTTAATGTCTGAGAAAATACTTGTTTATTCAAGAAGTCTTTTTCTTGGTAAGTAGCATGCAAACTAAACCAACAATGAACATTTTCAAATTAATTTTAAGCTAAGGGTAATGTGATGGGCGCCTCCTTCAGGAATGTAGTCCTGATTCTTAAAATACCTATCCTTTTCCCATTTGCTTTTTTTTCTGTAATTCTGCAATCAATTATTACTATCTGTTCTTTTTTTTGTTTGTTTGTTTGTTTAGAGACAGAGTCTCACTCTATTGCCCTCAGTAGAGTGCTGTGGTGTCACAGTTCACAGCAACCTCCAACTCCTGGGCTTAGGCAATTCTCTTGCCTCAGCCTCCCAAGTAGTTGGGACTACAGGCGCCCAACACAACACCCGGCTATTTTTGTTGTTGTTGTTTTTGCAGTTTGGCCAGGGCCAGGTTTGAATCCGCCACCCTCAGTATATGGGGCTGGTGCCCTACCCACTGAGCCACAGGCACCACCCTATCCGTTCTTTTTTTAACCGAAGCAATTCATTTCAGTATTTAAAATCAGCATGTGTCTACAGTGTTCAGTACATAATTGCAGAATCATTTCTCTCCTGGTTCTAGAGCAGCTGACTCTTTTATGATCTGCCTTCCTGTGTTGCAGACCATCTTATGCACACATCACCTAGCATGGTGCCTGGCACACACTAGATGCTTAACAAATGCTTGTAACTTCTGTTAGTTGAGGCTGTCATGTTGGAAAGAAAAGAGGACCAACTAATGAGCCAGACACTATTCATTTTATGCATTTTCATGAGTACTATCTAATTTAACCCTGAAAGCAGTCTTGCACAATAGACACCATCATCGCTGTTACATAGATTATTGTTCCATATCAGTCTCTGAACATGTTCGACTTTGGATTGAATTGTATTGGTTAGGAGGGAGAGCATGGCTTTGAACCCAGTCTTCATCCTCTGATTCTTGTTTTTACTCTACCATAGGAGTGGATATTCTATAATATAGAAACATTTTGGGAAAAATTTTTTTCTAGAGACTTTGTCTCTTTAAATTTATTGAAGCAATTCTTTTTTGTATTAAAAACCCTTCCCCCCAAGAACAATACCTCAAAACATGTCTGGCAGAGCTGGAGTGGGAAATGTAGCATTGGAATTAACTAGAGTCAGACAGACCTGGCTCTCCATCTGACTTCCCTTACCGGCAAGGTGATCTTGCCCTGTAGTCTTTCTCCAGTCTCAGTTTTGTCATGTAAATTGAGGGGTACTATTAGCGCCTGTCTCCTGGGCTCTGGAGGGTCACAGGGTAGGGTACAGGTAAATCATCTGCTCTCTGAGACCTCATGGGAGTTCTGAATAAACAAATACTGATGCTGTTACTGTTGGTGAACAGTTACTGCTGGCACTTCGTTCATTTATCTGTTCAGCAAGTCTTTGTTGATGTACTTCATCTCTTAGCCAAGAGGCTAAGAAGTGACCAGCACATATTTCTTGAGAGTGTGGCATGTGCTGGGTACTCTCTAGTCCTACTAATTTGTCAGTGATCAAGACAGACAGGAATTCCTTTCCACATGGACTGCACATCCCAGCTACTTTCCACCAGAAACCAAACAATGGACATGCATGCTGGGAAATAATTGGTGTCACAGGTTGGAGAGTAGCCAGTGCTATTAAATGAAAAAGAAGTAAAGGAGGGTAGAGTATCAAGTGCATGTCGGGAGGTGAGTAGGGGGGGTGCTGTCAGGCTTCGATTAAAGAGGGTATTCATTGTAGGCCTCACTGAGAAAATAACACTCAAGAAAAACTTGAGGGGGAGGGGGTCTGTTGCATGGATTTCTGGGCAGAGCTTGCCTGGGCAGGGGTGAGACAGCAAGGAGGCTGGTGTGCAGGTCACCAGGGCTTCAGAGGCCGCTGTGAGAGTGGGGGCCAGTGAGGGTCTCAAACAGAGTAGCCACATGGTCGACTTTGGATTGAATAGTGATTATTGTCACTATGAGGGAAGACTCCACAGCTAGCTTTACATTGTCTTATTAGCTTGACCTTTCACACTATGCAAGTGTAGGGGGAGAAAGTGTGTCCTCCAGCCTGGGGTGGCCACCCACCTGCCTGTGTTGCTAACCAGCCTGGTAGTCCTGTGGCTGTGCTGGTCGAACCCTTGGGAAACAGGACAGGGTTAGATCTTAGGAGGGGAGGGAAGTGGAGCCCGAGGTAGCACAGCTCGTGTCCTCTCTGAACATGACTTGATCCTTCCTGGCTTCTCTTACTGAACCAGCAAACCTTTTAGAGGACTCAGGGAGATGCCTGTTTGTCTGGGTGGTTCTTAAATGTTTGTGTCTCCTCATAGGGAGAAAGACCCATGATGGGGCGAGAGGACGAGAGTGAGCGTGGTGATCTGTCAGCTCTGACCTGTGCTGAGCTTCTGTCTTCTAAGATGCAGCATTCAAGAACTTGCAGCCCTTGTGGGGTGGGAATATTTCCGTGGTGTGTCTCCAGGGAAGTCAGTGACTTTGAACCTGGCTTTCAACATCCAAGATGGTCTTCCTTTGTTTTATTTTCGTTATTCTTAATCAAGTTCATTTGAAATCCATTCTTTAAAAATGCGTATGCATGGGAATATGGTGACATTAGGGAAGGGCAGAGGGTGGCAGTGCCCCAGAATGCAGAACGTAATGTGGGGTCACATAGGACTGGGGTCAGAGGAAGAGGTCCAGGCCCGGCTCCTTTAGAGCAGTCGTGTCACCATACACATCCCAGCCTGAGTTCCCCACCTCCTGGGTGGGCCATGTTATGTGTGCCCCACAGGACAGGAACAAAGTAAGGTGTGTAACTACGATTGAGTTACTAGTTTTGTGACTCTAAATGATGAAAATCCCTTTCCTGGTACAGTCACTGTTTGGGAAGGAGTGGTTCTTGTTTAACCATTTTTGGAGACCCTTACTTAGCGTGGGTATTTCTCCCATCCTCGCACTTGGGATTAAAGCTTTTGTCTTTCAGGCTGTTTAAGTGCTGTTGGGCTCTAGAACCCCAGGAGATAAAGGCTTGGACAGGGGTGTCTAACCTATAGAGCTGAGTGCTGATTTTGTGAATATTTTATTGCTTATCTGTGGAGTCAGATATCCCAAAAGTATACACAGACCTTTTTCTTGCTAATCAGCTTTCCTTATTTTTTGTGTACTTACTATGTGGCCCAGGACAGCTGGACGAAAAGGCAGGAAGCCTCTGTCCAGTCTTCACCCTAGTCAGGCCCTCCTCCAGCCCTGGTAGCTCTGTAAATGTCTTTGTGCTCTCACATGACCCTATATTGCGTTTATCCAATACTTAATTATCAAGGTAATTTTAGATCTAGGTACCACTTTATTGAATGAAAGCTTCACAATTAAGGGATCACTCACCAATAAGCACTGCTATGTAGCATAACCTCCTATGCATTTTGATAACAAAGATGATGTAAAGGAAAAATTTGCTCAAAAATCTAGATGCTAATAGCTTGTTGGGCCTGATTGATAAACTTTTGCTTTCAGCAATGGAAATGGAAAATTCCAGATGCTACATAATCTGGCCTGGCACCAGCAGACTGTGATCCTTTGAGGGGCTGCCTGGGAGGGCTGTGAGAGTGACATCAAATACCCTGAGGAGGTCTGACATTAGCAAAGGAATTTGCAGAGAATGGTAGAAAAAATTCCCCTCTGCTCCAGCCTCAATCTCTTTATCTCTGTAAGGAAAGGATTGATTCACTCAGTAAGAAGGAGCTCCTTATTTTATTCTAATAATTTAAAAAACACCTACCAAACTATCTGGTAAGTCTGAATTAACTTTTTTCTTTCCAACAAAAAAAACAAAAAACAAGAAAACCCAAGTTACAACTACCCATTAATTCTCAATCAGATTCCTTGAGCAGCTCAGTTTAACCAGAGGTAAAATACTAAGTTGGCATTTATTAGGCCAAACAAAAAATGTGATGTTTTAGTCTTATGAAGAGTGCATTTTAGCCTTTTTTCTTAAAAAAATTATATATGTGTGTATGTGCATTTATGTGTATGCATGTTTGTATGTGTATATGTAAGTATATATGTATGTGTATACATATTGATATATATGTTTTGCAAACTACTCTCAATCATTTCCACTTGTTATAAACTGATGAGTTTGATTGGTTATGCATAACTCAGAGAGGCTTTTGGGGGTTAGATTTTAATAGTAGCCAAATTATTGGAGAGGAATGAGGTCTTGCTACTACTCCACAAGCTTGCCATGTGGCTATAGCTAAAGCAAGTCTGAGACAACTGCAACACATACAGATGTGCTTTAACAACTGTGTTTTAGTAAGCAGGCACAAGATTTCTCTGTATGCTGGACAAAGTTCCAATTCTTCTTCTATTTGCTCTGATTACCACTTTGCAGGAAAGCTTTAATCACAGGCATTGCAACTCTCCAGAGGAGAGTGGAGAGTCTTATCTTTGGGTCTGGGTTAAGTGACTAGAAATCCTTTGTGCTGACGTGGCCTTAGGGGAAGCTTACCCTGGCTATGGCCTTACTCCTACAAGATAGGGGTGTCTCTAAAAGGTTTCAGCCAGTTCTAACGTGAATGTATCTCTAGTTTCACTAGTGAGAGCCCATTTCAAACATTCGCAGTGCTAATGAGTAGGCCATTCATTTCAAATGAGCCAGTGCATGCTCACACACAGCTCCACCTCTGACATTCTGGTGTTGAGTAGATGGGTAATGGGAGTACATCTTTCTGGAGTATGGGCTTCATGCTTAAAACATGAGCTGCATAACTCTTGAGACTGCCTTCCTTAACATAATGCCAACTGCATTTGAATTGTGGTTTAACCTAACTAACCCACATGTGATACCTGTGTTAAATTATTGCTAATTAGGCACCCTAACATTGACTTCAGAACCCCATTGCAGACCCCACATTGGCTTCCACCCTAACATTGGCTTCGGAACCCCTCTACTGTTAATAATGGCACTCTGTAGGGGGACACTTTGAAATGATTTGTCAAAAAGTGATGCTTTACTTCCACATACTCAGAACCATCTCACCTTGTTGCTGGGGGTGGTGGGTGGGAATCATAATGTTTACTATTTATTGAGCACTTAACATATGTCACAATATGTATTTTATTACATTGTCTCTACTCATCTCTAATCTACCCTGTGAAGTAGAAACTCTACTCCATTTCATAGATGGAGGCTGGGAGGGATGTAGTAGAACCCCTATCTAAACCCATGCTTGTCTCTGCAGGCATGGCTCTCTTACAACCCCTGTTACTGCATACAAATTTCCAATTAATCAGTGACTTCAAACAACATACATCTATTATATGCACACATCACAGTTTCCTTACAGGATAGGAGATTTCACTGGAGCGAAATCAAGGTGGTGGCTGGTGCTGCAGTTCTGTGTGGGCTGGGAGTCCTCGTCTGAGCTTGTTAGGAGATAGAAGTCATGTCCTTGCAGCTGTAGGATGGAGTCTCCCATGTCCCTGTTATCTGGGGCTGTTCAGCTCAGCTCTAGAGGCTGTGCTGTTTCGTGTTACTTTCACAGACAGTTCAAAACATGGGTGTTGTTTCCTTGTGGGCTACTAGAGTGTCTCTGATTCCTCTTTGACACTAGCCAAAGAAAAACCCTGCTTTTGACAGGTCCATGGGATTAGTGAGGCCCACTAGCTAATCTCCCTTTGTGAGATACAAAGTACCATAAAGGGCATGAATCTTAAATGTACAGCTTGATGAAGTGTCTGTATCCTTGTGTAATCCACTGTCTCAGTCAAGATAAAAAACAGTTCCAACACCCCTAAAAGGATGTTGTACAATTAGGGTACATCCCTAATTGTACCCCCTCCCAATTTTATATACAAAAAGGGGAAAAGAGAGAGAGGCAGGATTCCTTGTGTTTTGTAGGCTGCATTGCCAGGAGAACCCAGATTTCTTTTTCTTTCTTTTTCAATTCCCTATAAATATCTACCAATGGCCTTTCTTGCATTTTCACTCTTGCTTATCTATAGGTAACACATGACTAAGATTTCTGGTTAAGACAGAATGGAAGGAGAGAAGGAAATAATTTATTAGGAATCAGTGTTGAATTACTTGCCTGCATCCTATTTCTTTCTTTTTTTTTTTAACTGTATTCAAATTAATATGAGGACTCAATATTTAGGTTACATTGTTCTCACTTCCAGGGTAAAGATCCATTTGTAGAAGAGCCCCTCACCTAGGGGGCATGCTATACACCCTCACAATGTGCATGTTAGATGAGCTCCTGCCTCATGCCCTCCCTCCTTCTGCCATACATACTACCCCCAACCCCTCCCACTTCCCTCTACCCCCGAACTGGACTATAATAGTGTTTTATTGTTCATAGGAACATGTAATTATTCATATTGATTTCATATTAGTATGGAGTACATTAGATATTTATTTTTCATTCTTGTGATACTTTACTAAGAAGAATGTATTTTGACCCCATCCAGGTGAATGTAAAAGATGTAAAGTGTCCATCTTTTTTAATGACTAAATAATATTCCATGGTATACATGTACCACAGTTTGTTGATCCATTCATTGTATGATGAGCACTTAGGTTTCTTCAATGGCTTGGCAATTATGCCTTGAGCCACAATAAACATTCTAGAACAAATGTTTTTGTTGTAAAATTATTTTTGTTCTTCTGGATAGATACCTAATAATGGGATTGTAGGGTCAAATGGAAGGTCTACATTATATTTTTGATGATTCTCCATACTTCTCTCCAAAAGGGCTGTATTAGTTTGCACTTCCACCAGCAGTGTAGAAGTGTTCCCTTCTCTCCACATCCATGCCAGCATCTGGTATTTTGGGACTTTGTGATGTGTACTAACCTTGCTGGGGTTAGGTGATATCTTAGAGTAGTTTTGATGTACATTTCTCTGATAATTAAGGGCGATGAGCGTTTTTTCATGTGTTTGTTGGCTTTTCATCTGTTGTCCTTGGAGAAGTTTCTGTTCAGATCTCTTGCCCACTTGTAGAGAGGGTTGTTTGCACTTTTCCTATTGTTTAATTTGAGTTCTCTGTAGATTCTAGTTATCAGACCTTTGTCAGATTCATAACATGCAAAAATCTTCTCCCATTCAGAGGGTTTGCTCTATTTGTGGTACACTCAGCTGTGCAAAAGCTTTTTAGCTTGATCAGGTCACAGTTACTTATTTTTGGTGTTGTTGCAATTGGTAGAGGAGGCATCTTCCTCATAGTTTTTTCCCAGGTCAGTATCTTCAAGTGTTTTCCTCACACTCTCTTCTAGAATTTTTATTGTTTCATATCTTAAATTTAAATCTTCTATCCAGTGAGAATCGATTTTGTCAATAGTGAGAGGTGAGGGTCCAGTTTCAGTCTTCTGCATGTGGATAACCAGTTCTCCCAGCACCATTAGTTAAATAAGGATTATTTTCCCCATTGCATGATTTGTTAAGCTTATCAAATATTAAATGATGATCTGTGGCTGGGTTCATCTCTAGATTCTCTATCCTATCCAGAGATCTTTGTCTCTATTTTTGTGCCAGGACCATGCAGTTTTGATCACTGTAGCCTTGAAATATACCCTAAAATCTCCAGAATTGTTTTTATCTCTAAGAACTGTATTTGCTATTCAGGGTTTTTTTCTGATTCCATACGAATTGAAGTACTTTTTTTTTTTCACAATCCTTAAAGGATAACATTAGTGCTTTGATGGGGATTGCATTAAATCTATAGATTGCTTTGGGTAGTATGGACATTTTAAAGATATTGATTCTTCCCAGCCATGAGTATGGTATGTTCTTCCATTTGTTGACACCTTCTGCTGTTTTCTTTCTCAACATTTCATAGTTCTCTTTATAGGGATCTTTCATGTCTTTTGTTGGGGATATATTCCCTGGTATTTTATCTTCTTTGGTGCTGTTATAAAAGGAATAGAGTCTTTGATTTTGTTCTCAGTTTGACAATTGTTGACACATATGAAGCCTACTGATTTGTGGAGATTGTTTTTGTAACCCGAGACACTGCTATATATTCCTTGATCACTTACAAGAGCTTTGCAGTTATGTCCCTGGGGGTTTCCAGGTATAAGATCATGTCATCTGCAAAGAGGGAGAATTTGACCTCCTCTGTCCCCATTTGGATTCCTTCGATGTCCTTCTCTTGCCTGATTCCAATGGCTAGGACTTCCAACACTATGTTAAATAGCGATGTAGACAGTGGGCATCCTTGTCTGGTTCCAGATTTGAATGGGAATTTTTCCAGTTTTACTCCATTCAATATGATATTGGCTGTGGGTTTGCTATAGATAGCCTCTATCAGCTTAAGGAATGTTCCTTCTAAGCCTGTTTTCTTGAGTGTTTTTTTATCATGAAAGGATGCTGGATATTGTCAAAAGCCTTTTCTACATCAGTTGAAAGAATCATATGATCTTTGTTTTTGATTCTATTTATGTGGTGTATTATATTTATAGATTTGCATATATTGAACCAACTTTGTGTCTCCGAGATAAAACCTACTTGATGGTGTATAACCTTTTTAATGTGTTTTTGTATTCTGTTTGCTAATATCTTGTTGAATATTTTTGCATCAATATTCATTAATAATATTGGTCTATAGTTTTCTTTTTTTGTTGTGTCCTGGTTTTGGAATCTGAGTGATACTTGCTTTATAGCATGTGTTGGGGAGGATTCCTTCTTTCTCTACATTTTGGAAAAGTTTATGCATTATAGGAACTAGTTCCTCTTTGAAGTTTTGATAGAACTCTGGTGTGAAACCACCTGGTCCAGGGCTTTTTGGGGGGAGATTTTGTATAATTGATGCAATTTCAGTACTTGATATTGATCTTTCAAGATTTCTAAATCTTTCTCGCTGAGTTTTGAAAGGGATTATGCTTCCAGATATTGGTCCATCTCCTCTACATTTTCTTATTTCTGGGAATAGAGTTTTTGGCAGTAATTGTTGAAAATCTTTTGTATTTCTATGACATCTGTTGTTTCACCTTTATCATTTCTGATTGTCGTTACTAGAGATTTTGTTTTTCTGTTTCTGGTTAGTCTAGCCAAGGGTTTATCAATTTTATTAATCTTTTTAATGAACCAACTTTTTGTTTTACTGATATTCTGAATAATTCTCTTGTTTTCAATTTCATTTAGTTGACCAGTATGAAGTAGCTATCTTTGTCTTTCATTATTTTTGTTGGTTTGAATCCCATTATATCTGCATACAAGATTGCAGCCTCAGCTTTTTTCTGCTTTCCATTCTCCTAGAATACCATTCCCCATCCCTTCACCCTGAGTCTTGTTTTATCTTTTGAGGTAAGGTGAGTTTCTTGTAGGCAACAGATATTTGGCCTGAGTTTTTGTATCCACTTGGCCAGCCTATGCCTCTTTAAAGGAGAGTTAAAACTATTCACATTAATTGAGAGAATTGATAGATGTGGCAGAGTTTTGGTCATCTTATTTGTCAGAAGTTCAGATCTTAATTTCATGCCTCTCACCATTGTGGAAGGTAGGCTTTACTCTTTAATTTCTAGGTAGGTTTACTTTGGTGATGTACCCTCCTGTTGCTTGTTGTGAAAAATGGGTCTGAGTATTTCCTGTAGAGCTGGTTGAGTCATGGCAAATTTCCTCAGCATGTGAATGTCAGTGAAGTATTTGATTTCTCCATCACAAATGAAACTCAGTTTAGCAGGATATAGGATCCTGGGCTGGAAATTATTTTGTTTAAGAAGGTTAAAGGTTGGTGACCATCCTTTTCTGGCTTGGAAAGTTTCAGAAAAAGATCTGTAGTCATCCTTATACGTTTCCCTTTGTAAGTAATATTTTTCTTATGCCTGTCTGCTTGCAGAAGCTTCTCCTTCATATTAACATTAGCAAAATTAATTACAATGTGTCTAGGAGATGCTTTGTTTGGATTGAATTGTGTTGGGGTTCTGAAACTATCTACTGTCTGAATTTCTGTGTCTCTTGCAATACTTGGGAAATTCTCCACCATAATGTCTTGGCGCAGAGAATTTGTGCCTTTGGCACCATCTTCTTCTCCTTCAGGAATCCCCATAATTCAGATGTTTGATTTCTTGGAATGATCCTACAATTCCTTTCGGGAATATTCTGCTCTTTTTTTCCATTTTTCTGCCTCTTTGAATACTTGGAATAGTTCAAAAGTCTTGTCTTTTTCATCTGGGATTTTTTCTTCACACTGTTCAACTCTATTTCTGAGAAACTTTGCTGTATTTTGAAGCTCCTTGAATACCTTTTTCAATTCCTTAAGCTCTGCTATATCTTTCCTCATTAAGTCCATATCCTTAGTGACTTTGTCTTTGAATTCATTAATTTCTTGAGACAATTTCTGACCTGTTTTTTTCTGACCACCTTTTCCTCCATTTCAATTATTTTATTTGCCATCCATATTCTAAATTCTGTACCTGACATTTCATCAGTTTCTCTGTGGATGGGATTCTCTGTTGTATTTTTGACATCCCCAGGAGGCATTGATCTGCTCTGATTTCTCATGTTGCCAGAGTTCTTCAACTGATTTCTCTTTATGAGTATTTTCACCTTCTTACTCTTTTTCTCTTTTTAAATATGTTAATTACACTTTTTTTAGTTGAATTGGTAGGTGTCCTTCATGAATCCACTCATCACCGTTGAGGTGCCACCGCTGCACTAACAAAGGCAGACAAGTCTTGAATCCGCAGCCCCAGACAGTGTTTCCAGGGGGGGCAAAAATTAGTAGGCAGTAGTGGCCCATAGTTTCAAGCAAAGTCTCTCTGCTAGAGCTGGCTCCGCCCACCAAATCAAGGTCACAAGGCTACCCTGCTGACAGCACTGACCCAGAGTTCAGGAGAAATGCTTATGCACTGGGCACCATCCAGCCAATCAAGTGCTAAGGGCTGCAGCTCTGTGAGCAGCATAGGCCCAGAGTTCAGAAAAAGTCACTCAGGCACTGGGCACTGCCTGCCCAGTCAAGCTTGGGGCTGCCACCTGGCAGGGGGGCACAGGTCAAAGTTCAGATAAGAGTCACTCAGACACCAGGCACAGCCCACCCAATTGAGAGCCTCCACTCAGTGGAGAGTGTTAATCCAAAGTATAGTACCAACTTGCTTAAACCCCAGCCCCACCCGCCCAATTGAGCTCAGAGAACCATCACCTAGTGGAGAATGCTATTCAGTCCAAAGTAACTTAAACCTCAGCCTCACCTACCCAGTTGGCTCTCCTGGTTGAGAACCCAGATTTCTAATTCCTACTTACGTGCTCTTATTTCCAGAATATACTAAATCCTTGGACCAGCAGTCTTCAGAGTGGACCATTTTTTTCCAGGCAGCATTAGGCACAAAAGTGACTTCCTACACAAGTCTCTGCAGCACACGTAGGTGTGCCCAGGTCTCAGTCAGTCAGTATGACCCCCAAGTCACGCACACTGATAGCCAGTGGAAGCCCTGACTGAGATCTGGACGCAGACAGAGATAGCATTTGTCCCTCTAACCCCCTGCAGAACATTTTCCCTCTAACTGGTGGTAAGGTATATAAAGAATAAAGTGTTTCATGCTCATAGACCCTTCTCTCCTTCAGAGGTAACAAAAGAGAGTTTTGATATTGCCCTTTGCCCATTTCCCTAGCACTTGTGAGAACCACTGATAACCCAAGAGCTCCCTGTACTGCCTTGCCCTTCTTTTGTATGGGAGTGATGTGTGCTCAACCAGAGCTGAGAAAGACTGGCTAAAACAGCAAAATTAAGGACAGAGATGAGGTATGGTAGCCCACACCATGGCAATCTCAGCACTTTGGGAAGTCGAGGCAGGAGGACCACTTGAGGCCAGGAGTTCGAGACTGTTGCCTAGGCAACATAGCAAGACCTAGTCTCTACTTAAAAAATTAGCAAGGCATGGTGGTGTGGTCCTATACTCCCACTGATTGTCCCAAGTACACAGGAGCCTGAGGTGGGAGGATCATTTCAGTCCAAGAGGTTGAGGTCACAGCGAGTGAGCAATAATCACACCATTGCATTCCAGTCTGGACAGTAGACATCCTGTCTCAAAAAATAAAATTAACTTTCGAAAAAGAATAGAAAGCTGATGATGCAAGTTCTTTTTTTTTAAATGTATCTGCATTTTATTGTATTTTTGACAGATTTATCAAGATATATATAATTCACTGATATCTAAATATATAACTCAGTGGTTTTATATATTCACAGATAAGGGCAATCATGATGCCACTCAATTTAAGGAATTTTTTTCATTACATCAAAGTGAAACATTGTGCCAGTTAATTTTCACCTCCGATCCCCCCTCTTCCCCTTACCAGTCCTAACCAATTTGTAATCTGTTTTCATCTTTGTAGATTTCTTCTATTCTGAATATTTTATATGAACAAAATCTTATAATATGTGTGTTTAATGCCCACTTTCTTTTACTTAGCCTAGTATTTCTGAGGTTATCCATGCTGTGGCATGCACTTCATTTCTTTTCATGACAATAATATCCCCTTGTGTAGATATATGACATTCATTCTTTAGCTAATGGACATGTGGATTGTTTCTCCACCTTTTGGCTATTTTAAACAATGCTGCTATGAGTGTTTGTGGTAAACCTTTGTGAAAATGTATTTTCCCATTTCTCTTGGGTACATATTTAAAAGTGGTATTGCTGGTTCATGTGGTGACTGTTTGATCATGTGAGGAACTACCAGATTGTTTTTCAGAGTGGGCACACTATTTTACATTCCCACTACAAGTGAGTGAGGGTTCTTGATTTCTCCATATATTCACCAGCTGACTTATTGATTCTAGCCATCCTGGTAGACGTGATGTATTATATTGTGGATTTAATGTACATTTGCCTCCTTATTAACGATGTTGAGTATCTTTTCATGGGCTCATGGTCATTTGTATATCTTTCCTACACAAATGTCTATTCAAATCTCTTGCCTATTTTAATTTTTTTTATTATTGAGTTGTATACTTTCTTTATATATTCTAGATATAAGTCCCTATCAGATATGTGATTTATAAATGCTTCCTCCCATTCTGTAGATTTTCTTTCAATTTCTTGATGGTGTCCTTTGTGATGCACAAAAATACTTGATTTTTATGAATTCCAGTTTATCCATTTTTTTCCTCTACTTCTCATGTTATTTGTGTCATATTTAAAAATATTTAGCCAAACCCAAGGTCATGAAGATTTGCTCCTATAATTTTTCCTAATTTTAGAATTCTAGCTCTTACATTTAGAGTTTTGATCAATTTTTAGTTAATTTTCAAATATGATGTGAGGTAAGGGTCCAACTTCATTCTTTTACACATGGATATCCAATTTTTTCAGCACTATTTTTTGCAATGGTTCTTCTTTCCCAGCCGAATGATCCGGACACCCTTTTTTTTTTTTTAAACTTAAGTTGGCCATAGATATATGGATTGGTGGAGGTTCTTAAAGTCCTGTTAATGTGAGCTGTTACTTTTAGGGAAGGTGATTGAAAGGATAGGGGAACTTACTGTATTATTTTTACAAATTGCAAATCTGAAATTTTTTTTAAAGAAATCATTTTTCAGAAATGTTCTTGGGCAAAATTCATCAGAGTCGGACTCATGTAATAGTAGTCGGACTTATGAAATGAAAACACCTAATTATGAAAACACCAGTGAGGAAAATTGCTTCCTGCATTTTATTCTGATGTAGCCTCCCTTCCTCAAGAAGGGATGTTGCCATCTTGGCTACAAGAGAAAAATGAGGATGTAGTTTCAAAACAAAAACGTAAGTGAGCTGTCTGAGTGAGTAGCGCTGCTGTCCTGTTTCTCACTGCCGTGCCACCCTCCCCAGGAGACAGCTGTGTAGTACAGCAGGTGAATCTGAACCTGACTGGATGTGTTATGGTATTCCAGAATTGTTAGTTCAGTAAGAGTATTGTAGTTATTTTTTGCAAAAAGAATTTTTATCTTTTAGAGTTTAATACAAACTAGTTGTGGAAGATATATATGGTATCTTTACTTTTCTTCAGAGATAATCTAGTTAAGGAAAGTTAGCATAGGGATAAATAAGATTAACTAGGAGCTGTTAATTATTGAACTTAGGTGATGGGTATGTGAAGGTTTGTTATGCGATTTTGTTATCTGTTTTATAGGCATTCCATAATAAAGAATGTTTTTGTTCTTTTTTTCTCTTTAAGAAGAGTTGTTTTTAGTATAGCAGTTAAGGTGTTTGAGATGCATTTTCATCTAGGGTGGGGAAGGTGGTCTTCTGAGTGTGGATGCCCTTGCCTCCACAGATCTGGTGGAGCATCTAGGAATAACTCCAGGAACAAACAGTTCTACAAGGCAGGGCCGCTGTGCGGCTGGCATGACGCTAACAGTGGAAATCTCCACACAGGCCTTTCTGCTGTGTGTGCTGTTGGTGCTAAACTTCAATGGCCCATTGCTTGACAGTTATATCAGTTTATTTTTCTGAAGCTTTTAAACCAAAGATTCTGTAAATATTTGCATTTTTTAAAACATTAGCTTATATATAATGTAAATGTAAATATATAAATGTGATAGCTAGAAAAAGTCCAAAATAGTCTGTGGAGAATTTGGTCACTGGCGGTTGAGTGTACTGTTTGTAGAAGAGACTTCCACATGCTTTATTCTTTCCTGCTCCCTCTTCTTCTTCTTTTTTTTTTGTAAATTTGTTTTTATTGAGGTATGGGACACAGGGTGGGAAATGTCACTATGGGCCTGCTTCTTCTTCTTATGGCCAGAAACCTCAGTAAGTGGAGTATATGACTCTTATTTATCCAAGAACAGGATTCTAGCATAGAATTGTTACAGCTCTGTATTCAGATGACTAAAGCTTTCAGAACAATGTTAAACTAAAAAATCTGTACAGAAAAGGATACCATCTGGAAATTATTCTATGCTTCATTCTTGATTTTGCCACTATAATGAAACACGAACATTCCAACTTCTCATAATTGTTAAACTTTGTGATGTAAATGGTGCCAGGCTCTGACAAGACTTGTAAAGGTTTTGCTGACTTTTTTGTTTTTGTTTTTACATGCTTTCAGTGAAACTGTCTGTCCTACTTTAGCTGAAAGAAGGAACAGCTTTCTTGAGTAGCTCTGGATTATTTTGCTGCTTTAAATAATGATAAGCAAGTGTGTGAATGAATTATGTTCACCGTGTGAATAGTTTGTGTTCAGGGAGATTGTCACTGTTCTGCACAAGTGAGCCTGCTGCAGTGTGTGGCTCCATGTCTGCTTTTGGGAAATATGGTTCAGGATCAAACAGCACCAGACCCCATGTTTTTTTAATCCTAGACTGTGTGGCATTACCAAATCACTGGCCCATCCGTACCTCAGTTTTCCGAGTTCATGGCAAGGGATGAGGACTAATATAATATCTACCACTTACCTGTGTAAGAAGTACTTTCAAGTACATGATATTTGCCTATTGTTGGCCTATTGAATGTCACTGAACTTAAGAGGGCAGTGATACCTAGTAGTTCATTACCAAAACCCAAAGAGGAATTCTAGGAAAGAATGGTTCCAGAGATGTTTTTCTGTGTTGTAAGAATAATTTAATGGCAGAATGGGGTGGGGGATTTATTCTTGAAAAAAAAATTTTTTTTTTCTTTGAGGCAAGGTCTTACTTTGTTGCATAGGCTGGTCTGATAGTTTGCTCTGTCCGCCCTCCTAAGCCTCCACATAGCTGGGATTACAAGTATATGCCACTGTACCTGTTTTGAAAGGTTTTTAATCTTGTTTTAAATTGTAGAAATAACTTTGGCAACAAAGACACTGATGATGATGATAGCTTTATTGTGCTTGTTGTATTCCTGGTCCTTTCCTGACTGCTGTCCAAGTACCCTGTATCCCAGTACAGTAATCCCAGGGTGAGAGACTCATCCCCATTTTCCATACAAGGAAACTGAGCAGGAGCAGCCAAGCCACTGGCCCCATCTCTCCACACCTCTTGTCTACACTCAGTGGTAGCCATAGGACCACTGCCCATGGACATAGCCTCAGTGGATTCCTCTTGCTCTTTTCTCTTTGCTGGTAATGCATGTTACCATATTAAAATATACTATGGCTTGGATTCTGCTTATAATTCTAATGAAGGCTCTACAAATCTACACAGAAATACTTTAGAATTAGGCCTATCACCAAGAATGGCATTGAAAAATTAGTACTCAAGATCAGAGATGGGGAATAAAGAGATGATCCTCCAAGGGCTTAAAATAAGAGAAATAGCAAAGACATCCTCAAAGATTAATTCACGGTCAACATCAGCTTGATATTTACCAAGATTTAGACACTAGCCTGTCAGATGCTCTTTTCCTGTCCTGTAAGACAAGTGGGCACATTGGCTACACTGAGAGGTTCTGCCCAATTTCAGCTTGGTGCTGCTTGACGCTGTTCACTCCCTCCTGTGGGCTGCTTTCAACCAAGTACAATGGTCCAAAGTGCTTAATGCTTTAGAATTGTTGTTCTTCAGCTTCAGGTGCAGGTCAGACATTCAGGTCACAGGCTGGCATTCCAACCTATCCCTAAACATAAGGGTCATCTCTACCTACTGGGCTCCACAGTGCAGTGGCTATGGCCAGTTAGGTTTTCCTCGGGACACTCTGGGTTTTCATTAGGGCTGTGTGATACAATCATATGTGGAGGGGGTACCACTGACTGTTGCTAATTTGATTTTCCAGGAACCTGCAGGTGAGGATGGACACACTGCCTGTAGGATTTTCATGGGGCTGTGAAATTCTTAGGAGCGTGAGCAACAATTTTTCTTTCTTTGTTTTTGTTTTGGGTGTGGGCTCACTGTAAAGTTATTAATGCTTTTACGTAGACAGATGACCCAGGAACTGGGAAGAACTGAATCTGTATTAAGTGCTCATATTAGGGCTACATAAAAACCTGCTCCAGCATTGTTCTATTAGAGCAGTGGTTCTCGACCCTTTAATACAGTTCCTGTGGGCCACAACCCACAAGTTGAGAAATGCTGTATTAAAGGGTCAAAGGATGGTGAGTTTGAGCTCAACTCAGTTTGGGTAAGCCACAACCCCTCAGATCCCAAATATGTTTCCTGGTAGAATGGACATGATAACAGTGGTGTCCATCCATCAAACAGGCCTGTGCACTGCTGAGCATTTCTGTCTGAAGGCTTTCTATATGGTGTGGCTTCTGACCCATACTCTGAGTATGGGCAGGGTTCTAAGTTATGGATTGTTCCTCCTTTCTATGGCCTTTTCTTCTTCATCCATCTCTTAGTAGTAAAAACTGTCTCAGGAAATGATTCATGTCCCCTCAACCCTATGGGGCCATTAGGGTGACAAGCGCTTTTTTTTTTATTTTAAGAGACAGAGTCTCATTTTATTGCCCTTAGTAGAGTGCCGTAGCATCATAGCTCACAGCAACATCCCTTTTTTTTAAGCCATTTGAGAAAGGACTTAACAAAGGTAATTAATAAGAATAACAATGTTATTCCTGGAAGAACAGAAGGTTCCAGCATGCCATGACTTGTTTTGGAATTTGTGAAAAGTCCCAAGAAGGCTGATTGCTCTGAAACAGGGTTTCTTTTAGATTCTTAAGTTTAAAAAGGCTAGGGGTGAGGAGAGGGCTTAGGGAAAGAAGCAATTAAGTTAAAGTCTCAGAATTGATGAAGTGAAGCAATTTCCCATTCCTGCTAATGCAGAAAGCTCTGCAGATTTATTTATTTTTTCCATAAAAGTCAGAAACTCGTTCATCTCCTTACAGGCACCTGGCACCCTGCCATGTAACACCCAGTTCTTGCTGAGACCATTTCTTCCATCTTCCTTTTCTTCTTTCCTCTTCCCCACTAATGTCTGGTTTGGGTTTTTGTCACTGGGTGGTAAAAACATAGGCCTCAATTTATTCCCATGATTCTTTTTGAAAGCATCCATTTATTCTTTCAGGGAAAGGGCAACCCCATGAGCCATTTACCTAGAGGGTCATGAGCGACTGCAGTAGTGGGAGTGTTGTGGGCATGCGGTAGGAGCCAGGTGGACCTGCCTGACCTCTTTGGGTAGAAAGAAGAATGGCAAAGGAAGTTGGAGACAGCTTTGTTTTTTAAGGGCATCTTTGGGTAAATTGGTCAGAAAAATAACTTGATTTTTACTAAATGGCATAGCTGGGTGAGTATAGGATGGTGGAGCAGAGCATAGGGTGCTACCCTATACCCCCGGCAGCCTTTCCATCTCCACGTAAGCTGGTGCGACTTGGGGATACCCCAGGTCCTTGCATGCAGCCCTGGTGACATCTAGACCTTACTCCTACTGGCATTTCTATAAAGTCTGCTATTTACATTTTGTTACTGAACCATTGTGAAGCCACCACATTCTTCATGATTTAAACCCTCACAGCAAATCTGAGTGTATCCTCCTGAAGTCTGGTGGGAGAGTGGGCCTGTCTGTGAAAGTTACAAGGTAACATGTCATGTATGGTGAGAGTACAAACACTCTCACACCATCCTGCTGTGAAATCACTTTGTGCTCTGGCATTTGCTGAGCTCTTGGTCTGGAGGAACTGAATTGTAACCAGAGATGAGCTCATGTCTTATAAATTCTTGGAGATTTTTATTCTTCCTTTTGGTCATAGCTCATCTGTTCTAATTATCATGGTTTAAAACCCATTTCCTTTCTTTCTGTTGAAAAGTAAAGGGGATTTTACATATGATACTGACTGAATCATATACAAATCTATAAAAATAATATATTTCATTTGTTTTACTTATGATGATCAGTACTTACGAACCCTTGCCAATAGTGTGACCTTAGAATACTTGTTTTTTACAAAAATCAAGATGGGTTTTCTAAGTCCCCTTCTTAATTGGGGTCCAACGGGGAGCTTAGTTTCTCTGTTGTCAGTTCATGTTGCTAATTGTGTCAGCGCTCGAGGATACTCACGGTCTCCACTGTTCAGTACTGAGTTATCACGTCCGCATGTTAATGTGTGTTGCTTGGTGCAGAATGAATTCTGGAGAGAAGAGGGGATGAGTTTCTAAAAGATTATCTCCATTTATAATGTGAGCAGCACTCTTTTAAAATTCTACAATACTTAATAAGCCTGGTATTTGAAAACAAATCTCTTACATGGTCTAATTATGGAGATTGATATATTATCTCAATGTCTTAATGTGAGTTAAGTTTGAAGACCTTTTTTCCTTCTCTGTTTCTGAAGGGAGGTCCAGCTAATTTACTGCAAATGAAATAAGTATTTTGGAGGATAGGTTGACATTTAGCATTCTGGCTTGAAAACTCTCTGGCTGTTAAATATTTAATGTGCTGCAAAGCATCCTTAAATATTAAATATGAATGAGTTTTAGAAAACCTTGCAGTGCATGAAAAATTGAGATTTCCCCCTACCCGTTTCAACTGTGTCTGCCTAGGGAATCTTAATTATTTTTAGTGAAGGTAGTGTTATATATTTGATCAGCATGGGGACATCCTAAATAATGAAGTTAATATCAATAGGGTCTTTTTGAATAGTATCACAGTTGAGATTTACTTTGAATAAATTATTAGCTTTATCTCTGGAGGATAGTCATTTTGTTCCTGTTTTATTTTAGTTTAAAGTTAAGCGTAAAATCAAATGACTAGAGAAGATGCATTTGTTGGAACAAAATCTTCTAGGTTTGCTGCTCTGCTAGAATCAGCATTTTACTATATAGACTCAATTAGATTCAGAATATAAAAACATTTGTGTAGGGTCTCTGAAAAGATGCATTTTTTTTCTTTTTTGCTGTTTAAAAATTATTCTAATAACTGATGGTATTTCTGTAACTTAATGGCATTAGAATTAAAGTGAGACTCTTGAGCTGGAATTACAATGCTGATATTGACATTTTAAAAAATTCATACTTAGATTTCTTACCATACTTCCTACCTTTTATTGGGTTCTACTTGTACCCTGGCTTGAGTTTCTGTTATGAATTGGGAAAATGGGATTTGAACTCAAGAAACTATAGTCTAATGTTTGTTTTATACGTTACATATATTTCAAAAATGTTTCTAATTAAATTCCTTGAATTTTTCTTGAGAAATTCCTTTTCTAAGAGAAATGGCTTAATGTCTACACTCTGTTTCAGAAAGATGGGTAACTTTCAGGAACTATAATGTATAGTTCTGAAAAAATACCAGATGGGTAACTTTCAGGTTTTAATGTTTTTCTGCCTTTGCAATAACATAGACAATACTGCTTCTCTCTCTCTTCCTTTCACTTTGACGAGGCAAAACTAACATGCTCCAAATGGAACCTGTCATTGCCGGTTTTGTAATCACCCAGCTTCTATATCTTTCTGGTGTTTTGTTTTTTTTGTTTGTTTGTTTTGTTTTTGATTGAGAAAATAACTTTATTTCTTTTTGGGGCATGGGCACATATCCAGTCTCAGAACTTCTGGAACTGCTTCTTGGTGCCAGCAGCTTTGGTGACTTTGAGCACGTTGAAGCGCACCGTCTTGCTCAGGGGCCGGCATT
>CAUYON010070991.1:0-12117 GCA_963573935.1 Arctocebus calabarensis | reverse complement strand
TGACAACCTGGGTACTTAACAGGGGCTGGGGCGTTTCACTCAGTTCCTGCCTTGTCCCTGATTGATGTTGCTGCTGGAACAGAACAAGTTCGCAGTATTTATTTCTGTCAAGGCTATTTTCCCTGATCAGACTGGGGCTGCGAATGGGTTTTACTCTGTCTGTGAGTTCCAGCCCTTTGTGTCAGCTTTCATCCCCTGAGGGCAGGTTAAGCAAAGCAGCCCCTCTGCGAGTATTCCACAGCACTTGGAATACAACAATTCCACAACACTTGGAAAGGAAAATCAAACTTTCCCACTACCACACACCCATTGTACAACGTTGGAAAGTCCTCGGGTGATTGGCCCAGTTAAAGAGGTACCAAATCAATCATCCCAGCCAGTATCAACCTCAAATCAAAGTGTTGAAAAGTCTCTGGCGATTAGACAGCTGAAGTCTGCTGGCAGCTTTAGTATAACTCACTCCAGTGTTCTGTGGGGTCAGGAGGTACCCCCACGCCAGTAAATTAGCCTGGGAAGGTTGATGCCTCTTTCCCCGCCTTGCCCCTCTGTCATGCCCAGTCTCTGGTAACCCAGCAGGGCTGTGGTCCAGTTCCCTCCAATGAGCAGATGCTCTAGAGGTTTGTGCCTGCCTAGGTCACATGGGGCTCTGTGGCTCCTCAGCCAGTCCACCGGTTGTGTAGGTGTTGGCAGGGGGGGAGGTGAGGCCTAACAACCTGGGTACTTGATGGGAGCTGGGACGATTCACTCAGTTCCAGCCCTCTCCCTGATTGATGTAAAGTAGATGAAAAAGCTGTTAGAACAGAACAAGTTTTCAGAATTTCTGCTCTGTAGAGGAGAGTCTGGGCTGCTAATAGTCCTGACTTAATTTGTGAGCTTCAGCCCTTTGTCTCTGCTGTCATCCCCTGAAGGCCAGGTGTGGCCGAAATTTAGCAAAGCCAGCTGGCCAGCCATTTTTCGGCTTACTCTCTCACCACTCCCAAGTCGGGAGAACAACACAGACCAGTGGCAACCCACATCCTGTCCACACCCCTCGAGAAATTGTTCAAGAATCTGGACTCTGTGGGGTACAGACCTCCAAACCTCAGGGTGAGAGTGGAGGGGAGTGCTGGGAGTTCCAACTTGCAGGTAGAGAATATATACAATTTTATGCAGCTTTATGCCTGGCAGGAGAGTGCCGTGGCACAGGGGAAAGGGGTCCAGTTTTTAGAGGGTCTTTCCCCTGGGGTAGAGTGGGAGGACATCTGAACTCTGCTCACTTGTTTGTATGGAGGTATGGCGTACACTGCGAGCTGTTCTTTTGGGGGAGGGGACTCCCTTCTGCTTGGTGATGTGCTCTGTACCTTTTATTTGTATCCTTGGGGTCGCAGGTCGCTCCAGCAGGGTTGATGTGCCTTCCTCGACCTTGTCTCTTGGCTAAGCTCCAAACCGTTGGCTTTCTTGCTAAATTTCTGTCCTATAACTCTCCTTCCGGACAGGCGCATCTGCAGAAAGCTGGCTACAGACCCAGTTTTTTTTTTTTTTAAACTATAGTCTGGCCCACCAATGGTCAGAGGGACAGTGAACTGGCCCCCTGTTTAAAAAGTTTGAGGACCCCTGCCATAAAGTATGGAATAGGTGAATGTTTTCTCAAATGTGCAAACATTAATGCAAATCTACAAGAAACATGGGAAATGAAGGAAACATGATACCACCAAAGGAACATAATTTTCTATTAACTAACCTCAAAGAAGTAGAGATAGTAAAGTATCATAATTTTCCTGATAAAGAATTCAAACTAATTATTTTCTTTTTTAAAAATAATTTTATTAAATCATAATTGTGTACAACGGTGCAATCATACAGCAGAATGTGCTTCATATACAATCAGAAATATTTTGATCGTACTGTTACAGATAGCCTTCGTGACATTTTCTTGATCACTATATAAAGACATTGATACTCTACATTTAACAAGTTTCACCAGTACCCTGCTAAGATGCACTGTAGGTGTGATCCCACCAATTGCCCTCCCTCTTCCCTTCCTCCTCCTTCCCCTCCCCTCCCTTTCCCTTTTCCCTGTATTCTTGTGCTATAATTGGGTTTCACTCTTTTGTGTTTACATGGATGGAGCTGGAACATATTCTTCTTAGCAAAGTATCTCAAGAATGGAAGAAAAAGTATCAAACTAATTATTTTAAGAAAATTCTGGCTGTGTGGTGGTGGCTCATTCCTGTAAATATAGCAAGCTGGGAGGCTAAAGTGGGTGAATTACTGAGCTCAGAAATTTGAGGCCAGCCTGAGCAAGAGTGAGACCCTGTCTCTACTAAAATAGAAAAATTAGGGATTACAGTGTATGGCACACCTCTTGGGGGCAGGACACAATTATAAGAGGGACTTTACCTAACAAATGCAATCAGTATAGCCTAACTCTTTGTACCCTCAATGAATCCCAAATAATAAAAAATAAATAAATAAAAATAGAAAAACTAACCAGGCACTGTGGCAGACACCTATAGCCCCAGTTACTGGGGAGGCTGAGGGAAAAGGATCACCTGAGTCCAAGAATTTGAGGTTGCTGTGAGGTATGATGCTCTACTCAGGGCAACTGAGTGAGACTCTTGGTCTCAAAAAAAGAAAGAAAGAAAGAAAAAGAAAGAAAGAAAGGTCCATGCTATAAGAAAACTGAGGTAGACAACTCAGAAAAACAATGCATGATCAAAATAAGAGGTTAAAAAAAAACTTAACAAAGATCATGGAAAAGAACTAAACAGAAATTCCCAAGCTAAAGAATACAATAAGTAAGTCAACAATGCCATAGACATCAATAGCAAACTTCATCAAGGAGAGACTCTTCAAACTCAAAGCCAAATCATTTAAAAATATATACCTAGAAGAAAAAAATCATTTGCCATAAACACATTTTCACTAGAATATTCAACACAGCTCAATTCATGATTGCCAAGACAAGAAATCAACCCAAATGCCAATCAACACATAAGTAGATTAATAAATAGTGATATATGTATACCATTGAATATTATTCAACCATAAAAAGATAGAGATTTTACATTTTTTGTATTAACCTGGATGTAGTTGAAGAACATTTTTCCTAGTAAAGTATCATAAAAATGGAAAAGAAAGTATACAATGCATTCAATATAATATGAAACCAATACATAAATAACTACACACCCACAAAAGAGAAAAACATAAATTCAAGGGAGGGGAGAGAAGGGAAATAAGAAAGAGGAAGAAAGAGGGAGCTCAGTAAACTCTCACCTAATGTGCACAATAAGGATATACAGCACACCCCTTGGGTGAAGGTCTCAACTACAAGTTGTACTTTACTTAATAAATACTAACAATGTAATCTATCATTTATACCCTATTAATTTTCAAAAAACAAAGAAAAAGGAAAAAAAATTAGAGGAGAAAAAAAGAAAGTGAATTAACACATGAAATCCAAGAAGAAAGACAAATGGGCAGAAAGTTCATTTTAAGAAATGGTTGTGGAAATTTCCCCAAATATCAGGAAGGAAATGAACATCCAAATGCTCAATATTCAAGGAAAAAGAAAATATTTTGAAAGCTGCAAGAGCTAAGCTCTCCATCATATATAAGGGAACCTTTATAATATGATCACTGGATTTTTCAGAGAAACCTTGCTGGCTTGGAGAGAATAAGATGATATGTTCAACATACTGAAGGAAAAAACTGTCATCTAAGAATACTATGCGTAGTAAAATTTCCCTTTAAAAATGAAGGATAGAGCAAGATGTGATGGCTCATGTCTGTAATCCTAGCACTGGAAGAACGAGGTGGGTGGATCTTCTGAGCTCAGGAGTTTGAGACTGGCCTGAGCAAGAGCAAGATCCTGTCTTTAAAAAATAGCCAGGAGTTGTGGCAGGTGCCCATAGTCCCAGCTACTTGGGAGGCTGAGGCAAGAGGATAGCTTGAACCCAAGAGTTTGAGGTTACTTTGAGCTATGATGCCATGGCACTCAAACCAGGGCAACAAAGTGAGACTCTGTCTCAAAAAAAAAAAAGAAAGAAAGAAAGAAAGAAAGAAAGAAAGAAAGAAAGAAAGAAAGAAAGAAAGAAAGAAAGAAAGAAAGAAAGAAAGAAAGAAAGAAAGAAAGAAAGAAAGAAAGAAAAGAAAGAGAGAGGGAAGGGAAGAAGGGAAGGGAAAGGAAGGCAAGGGAAGGGAAGGGAAGTCATTCCATTAGACATCCCTTACAATAAATGCCCAATGTTATAAAACTGTGATATAAAACTCCCTTTAATAACAAGGGAGTTTTTAAAGTGGAAACAAAAATAAGCTAAACAGTGGTGCAACAGATATGAAAGTACATGTCCTATTGGTAAAAGTAAATATATGGACATATATAGATTAATGTAACTGGATGGCAGTACATAAATTACCTTAAGCCTAGTATAAAAATTAAAAGATCACATTTTTAATATATACACAATATAAAATGAAGCAAAATCTGACCAAAAGAAAACAGAATGTGTTCAGGGGAAATAAGTGTATAATTTTTCTATGCAGCTGAAGTTGTTCAAAACTTAAAAGAGTAGGTTATAAGATGTTTTATGCAAATGTCAAACTAACAACAAAGAAAAAGCCTATAACATAGACAACAAAGTAATACGATGAAATATTCAAAGTAAAGCACTATTAAAAATAATCAAAAGTGGGCGGCACCTGTGGCTCAAAGGAGTAGGGCACCAGCCCCATATGCCGGAGGTGGTGGGTTCAAACCCAGCCCCGGCCAAAAAAAAAAAAACTGCAAAAAAAAAAAAAATCAAAAGAGAAAGGAAGACAGTAAGAAAGGAAAAGAAATACAAACTGCAAAATGGAAAACAATGAAAAAAGTGGCAATACCAAATACTTATCTGGTCAGAGGTTTATTATTCAAAATACATAAGGAACTCATGCAACTCTAGCAGGACATCATAGTGAGACTCTGTCTACACACACACAGGTACACAGTGAGTAGAATGAATTAAAAGGAACTTTCTTATGTTGATAAGTGTCATTTAAGTAACAGCTTCACTGAAATTATACAACTTCAAAAGTATTGCTATTTTCTGGAAGATTCTAGCCAATAGACTAAGAGAAGAAAATGAATGGATGCATAAAGACTGGAAATTATACTAGTCCAAATTGGATAGGCTATATTGCAGAAAAAATTTGCTCTGAAAACTTAGTTAAATTAACTCTGAAAAGTTAATTGCTCAGATAAAACTTAATGTAAGTTGGAAAACTTTCAGGCAGCTAGATGGCTGGATCATTATACACATGTCTTACAAAATTAGTGAGGCACAAGAAAGAACTTTTAATATTTCTGCCCAGAAGTGATGATATACATGCCACCCTCATGAATTTTGCAGGACTATTTTTTTAAATGACTCATAGCTGAGTACATTAGTGCAATCAAGGGGTACAATGTGCTGGTTTCATATACAAAGGGGCCATATGATTAGTTCAAAGCAGAGGGAATGAGAAGTACTTATGTTACTTCTGGGCAGAAATATTAAAAGTTCTATAGACGAAATAGATAATGTGACTAGCTATTTGTCTATTTAAAAAATTCGAAACATAGTTTAAAAATGTCTCACAGTGAAAAATCAGGTACAGATGACTTTACTGGTGAATTCTACCAAATGTTTATGGAAAAAATAATATCAATTCTATAGAAACATTTTAAAGAAATTACAGGGAAGCAAATACTTAACAACTTATTCTTTCAAATCATTATTACCTTGATAGCAAAACCAGACAATGGTACTACAGAAGAAGAAGTCAAAAACCAACATATACCATGAACATAAATGCAGAAATGATTTTCTCATTATATCAAAAAAATTAATAACAAACTTTCAGCAAATAAAATTAAACACATAATAAAATTTACAGTACATTTTAACTAAATTGGGTTTGTCTCAGAAATATAAGGTTGGTTTAGCATTCATAATTATTGTAATTGGCAGATGTAGCAAGATGGTGGACTAGAGACACCTCCTCAGCAGCCACTCACAGTGACATTGGGAAGAGAAGACTTCAGCCACTTCTGGCTCCAGTTTCCTGCCCCAAAATATTGCTCCAGGGGCACAGTGAAACAGCAGGGGATGCCAAGAGTCAGAGAGGAGGTCAGGAGCAGTGGAAGATTAGCACAGAAGGCGAGTGCCTAGGTGTGGGTACAAGGTGATTGGCCCTCTGATAGAGGGCTGGAGGTGGGGAAGGCCTGACCTCCAGTTTTTTTGGACTTGTGTGCTGGCCAGAGCTGCTGTGGCTTGGCTCAAGGAAATGAGTGAACTTGAACAGCAGCTAGCTGCTGTGTTTGAACCACTAGAAGGGATGGAACATTCATTGATTCTGCTACTAGGAGGGTGCTGCCATTGAAGTGCCATAGCACAGGATCCCACCACATAGCTAGCTCTGGTGCACCTACTGCTATGCTAGGCACTCAAGGATACAATACTCTTTACAATAGCTTCAAAGAAAATAAAATACCTGGGAATATACATAACAGAGGAGGTGAAAGATCTTTACAATGACAATTATGAAACCCTAAGAAAAGAAATAGCAGGAGATATTAACAAATGGAAGATCATACCATTCTTTTGGCTGGGAAGAATCAATATTGTTAAAATGTCTATACTTCCAAAAGCAATGTACAGATTTAATGCAATTCCCATGAAAGCACAGATGACATACTTTAACGAACTGGAAAAAATAGTTCTACATTTTGTATAGAACCAGAAAAAAATCTGTATGGCTAAGACAATTCTTAGTAATAAGAATAAATCTGGAGGCATCACTCTACCAGACTTCGGATTATAATATAAGTCCACAGTGATAAAACTGTATTGTATTGGCATAAAAATAGAGACATAGACATGTGGAACAGAATAGAAAATCTAGAGATGAATCCAGCCTCCTATGATCTGATCTTCAATCAACCAAACAAGAATATCCACTGGGGAAAAGAATCTCTATTTAATAAATGGTGCTAGGAGAACTGGATTACCACAGGTAAAAGACTGAAACTGGGCCCACACTTTTCACACTTACAAAAATTGACTTACAATGGATAGAAGATTGAAATATAAGACTTGTAACAATAAAAATCCTATAAGAAAACATTTGAAAAACTCTTGAAGATGTTGGCCTGGGGAAAGATTTTATGGAGAAGATTTCAGTGGCAATTGCAACAACCCCAAAAATAAACAAACATTAATTAAGCTGAAAAGCCAATATACAGCTAACAATTAAAGAAAAGAGACAACCTTCAGAATGGGAAAAGATATTTTCATGTTATAATCTGACAAAGGCTTGATAACAAGAATTTACCGAGAACTCAAATTAATACAAAAAAAAAAGAATAGACCAAACAATACTATCACTGGCAAGAGACATGAACAGAATCTATTCTACAAAAGATAGACAAGTGGCCAAGAAACTTGAAAAAAAAATACTCATAATCCCTAATTATCTGAGAAATGCAATTTTTAGCCATCCTGAGATATTATCCAACTCCAGCAAGAATAACCCACATCACAAAGTCACAAAGGTGCAGAGGTTGGCACGGATAAGAAGAGAAAGGAACACTTTTACACTGTTGGCAGTATTGAAAATAATTCAGCCTCTTTGGAAAGAACTATGGAGAATCTTCAAAGAACTCAAATTAGACCTTCCATTTGACCCCACAATTCCACTAATCAGCATGTTCCCAGAAGAAAAACATTATTTTATCATAAGGACATTTGCACTAAATTGTTTATCACAGCTCAATTTACAATCAACAAGATGTGGAAACATCCTAAATGCCTTCAACTAAGGAATGAATTAACTGTGGTATATGTATACTATGGAATACAATTCAGCCATAAAAATATGGAGACTTTACATCTTTTGTATATACCTAGATGGAGTTGAAACACATTCTTCTTAGTAAAATATCGCAAGAATGAAAAAGCAAGTATGCAAGGTACTCCATACTAATATGAAGCCAGGAGACAAAGTATTACACAACCACATATGAAAAAAACTCAATTCAAGTTGTGGGGAAGGGAAAAATGGGCTTGTGTGTTTCCAACACCCTAAGGGGCATGGTGTATATGGCACACCTAGGTGTAGCACTCAATTACAAGAGGGACTTTGCCAGCAAATGTAAACATTGTAACCTAATTGTTTGTACCCTCAGGGTAATTTGAAATTAGAAATAAATAATAAATGAAGCTACATAATAAACATTTATTATATGAGAAAAAATCAGTGTAATTTACAATTATAAGAAGTAAAACAAAACCTCCCACATAATCACTTCATTATGTACACAAAAAGCATTTAACAAAATACAGCATCTACTCTTATTTAAAACTCTTATCAATACTGTTACGGTAATCAAAGGGATTTTTCTTTCTTTTCTTTCTTTCTTTTTTTTTTTTTGTAGAAAAAGATTCTCACTCTATCGCCCTTGGTAAAGTGTCATGGCGTCACACAGCTCACAGCACAGCAACCTCCAACTCCTGTGCTTAGGCAATTCTCTAGCCTCATCCTTTGGAGTAGCTGGGACTACAGGAACTCGCCACAATGCCTGGCTATTTTTTTGTTGCAGTTTGGCCAGGACCAGGTTTGAACCCACCTCTCTGGGTATACGGTACCGGCACCCTACCCACTGAGCGACAGGCACTGCTCATAGGGGTCTTTCTTAAACTGATAAGAATCTATAACAAATCTACAGCTCAGATCATAATTATTAGTGAAAAAGTATTTTCTTTGTAAGATCAGAAACAAGACCAGAGTGTTTCTCACCATTTTGTTTAAGATTCCTCTGGAAGTTTATCTTTTTAAATGAAATACCAAAAAATATTTATTTTTCTGTGTAGGAAGGAACAATTGAAATCACCTATTGGGCACAATGCAATGGTACATTTCAAAACTACTAAGAGTAGAGTATAAATGTCATACCAGAACCATAAGTAAGTGAGGTGATGATTATGTTAATCAATTTGATGTAAGCATTCCACATTGTATATGAAATCAGCACATTTTACCCTCTAAATGTACACAGCTATGATTTAATAAAAATAAATAATAAATAATAAAATTCCATTTTCAGCAGAATAAAAAATATGAAATACTTAAGGATAAATTTAACAAAAGTTGTACAAGATTGTTACACTAAAATATTACTATGAGAAATTAAAGAAGATTGAAATAAATAAAGAGATATAGTGTTTGATACTCAGAAAACTCAATATTTTAAAGGCATAAATTCTCTCCAAGTTGATCTATAGTTTCAATGAATCACAATCAAAATGTCAGAGATTTTTTGTAGAAATTGATAAACTGATTGTAAAATTTCTATTTCAACATAAAGTACTTAAAATATCCAGAATAATTTTGATGATGCATAACTACTATTGACCATCATGAAAATGAAAGAGGGAGTACCAAATCATGTTAATTGTACACTGAGTAACATCCAAAAGGTTAAAAATATTCACTTTGCATTACTCAGAAATTCTACTGTTAGGTATGCACTCTAGTGAAACTCACACGTGTACCCAGGAGACATATGTAAAGATATTCATTATAATATGTATTCGTAAAATATTAAAATAAATAGCATATGAATAGAATATGTCTAAGGAACTACTATACAATCATTTTAAACAATGTACCTTTATATGTGTGTGTGTGTTAACATGAAGAGATGTAAAACATCTAATCTTCTAGAGGAAAAAAAAGCATTTTGCAGGACTATTAAAACAAAAACATACATGTTTATTAATACATTAAAGTATACACAATAGAATTAAAATATATCTGATTTCTCCATCGTGAAATTACTTTTTCTCTACTTGATAAGATGTCACAAGGAGGCTACTTCACCCCTGTGGTATTCTTTCTCAAAACCCAACACAAGTCTAACCATCAGGAAAACACAGCAAATCTAAATTCAGTAGCATTTTATAAAATACTTGATTGGTACTGTTCAAAACTTCCAAAGTTACAAAAAGCAAGGGAAGTATAAGAATGTGTCATGGACAAGAAGAGACTAAAGAGATACTATGGCTAAATGTAACGTGGTATACTGGATGGGATCTTTGAATAAAAAAAATGGACATTAATGGAAAAATTAGTGAAATCTAAATAAAATTTGGAGTTTAATTAATAGTAGTGGTTTTTAGTTGTGTCACAGTACACAGTTGTGTCACAGTTTTAGTGTCTCACAGTAATGAAAGATGTTCACAATAGGGAAAATTGAATCAGGGGTATACAGGAACTCTACTATTTTTTGCCACTTTCCTATGAATCTGAAGCTACTTTATGATTAGAAATTTACTTAAACTATGTATCTGAAAGTTTATGCACAGAGTTGGCTTAATGAAAGAGGTGGGGGAGAAATAGGACCGAGAATCTTATTTAAAAGTGACTTAAATTTATATGAATAAGTAATATACTTTATTGTTTCAAATTATAATACTCAATATATACTTACAATATTTGTTATCTTGTATATTATATCTCATGTAATTGCAGAAGTCAAATACAACTTGGATATTATAATTTCAATACGTCTTTCTTTTCTTTTTTTGGGGGGGCATTTGTTAGATAAAACCCCTCTTATAATTGTATCCTGCTCCCAAAGGTGTACCACATACCATGACCCCCCTTCCCCTCCCTCCTTCCTTCTCTCTGCTCTCCCCATCCCCCATTCCCCACCACATACTAGGTCATTAATTGTCCTCATATCAGAATTGAGTACATGGGATTCTTGCTTCTGCATTCTTGTGATGCTCTACGAAGAATAATGTGTTCTTCCATCCAGGTTAATACAAAAAGATGTAAAGTCTTCATGTTTTTTAATGGCTGAATAGTATTTCATGGTATACATATGCCACAGCTTGTTATTTCAGTCCTGGGTTGGTGGGCATTTAGGCTGTTTCCACATCTTGGTGATTGCCCATTGTGTAGGTTGTCTATTTGCTTTAGTTGTTGTCTCCTCAGCTGTATAGAAGCTTTTCGGTTTAATTAAGTCTCATTTGTTTATTTTTGTTGTTTTTGCAAATGCCATAGAAGTCTTCCTCATAAGGTCTTTTCCCAGGCCAATAGCTTCAAGTGTTTTCCCCATACTTCCTTCAGGATTTTTATTGTTTTGTGCCTTGTATTTAGGTCTTTTATCTATCTTGAATCAACTTTTGTGGCTGAAGAAAGGTGCAAGTCCAGTTTCAGTCTTTTACATGTGTATGTCCAGTTCTCCCAGCACCATTTATTGAATGGGATTATTTTCCCCAGTGTCTGTTCTTGTTTCATTTATCAAAGATCAGGAGGCTATCATATGTTGGTTTCATTTCCTGGTTTTCTATTCAGTTCCAGATGTCTGTGTCTCTATTTTTGTGCTGAAACCATGCTGCTTTAATTCACTATGGCCTTGTAGTACAGCCTATAGTCTGGTAGACTGATGACCCCAGCTTTCTTTGTATTACTAAGAATTGCTTTGGCTATACATCTAATACTATACTGAATGGAGTAAAACTGAAAGCTTTTCCACTCAGAATTGGAAAAAGACAAGGTTGTCCTCTACCACTACTATTATTCAATATAGTGCTAGAAGTTCTAACCAATACAATTAGGAAAGAGAGGGTAATAAAGGGCATCCAAATGGGGGCAGAGTAAGTGAAACTCTCCCTCTTTGCAGATGATATGATCTTATACTTAGAAAACCCCAAAGACTCAACCACAAGACTCCTGGAGGTGATCAAAACATACAGTAACATCTCAGGATATAAAAATTAATGTCCACAAATCAGTAGTCTGTGTATATTCCAATAACAGCCAAGATGAGAAGGTAATCAAGGACACAATTCCCTTCTCGGTAGCTTCAAAGAAAATGAAATACTTAGGAATATACCTCACAAAAGAGGTGAAGGACCTCTATAAAGAAATATACAAACCTGTAAGAAAATAATTATCATAAGGTATTAACAAATGGAAGAACATACCACGCTCATGGCTTGGAAGAATCAACCTCGTTAAAATGTCTCTACTTCCCAAAGCCATCTAGAGATTCAGTGCCATCCCTATGAAAATACCAACATCATACTTTCAAGACTTAGAAAAAAT
>CAUYON010070990.1:0-40717 GCA_963573935.1 Arctocebus calabarensis | reverse complement strand
TTTATATAGTGATCAAGGAAATGCCATGAAGGATATCTGTAACAGTACGATCAAAATATTTCTGAATGTATATGAATCGTGCCCTGTGATTGCACCAATGTACATAATTATGATTCAATAAAATTATTAAAAAAAAAAAATGATTACTTGATTATTAACTTTTCTCCTCTGGGACAGTCCTAACTTTCAAGAAAGACTGGGAGTCTTCTATAAATGTTAAGTCATTTACACAAAGGATGAATGAGTAATATAATACTAACCATATTTTATAACACGGTACCATACCATAACACAATACCATATATCATGTTATAATGACATTTTGGCAGAGATGTGTGGTGGAGGTTGGTAGAGAATTATCTTTCAATTTAATAGCTAATTAAAATGAAATACCAACTGGAAAGTTTAAGAAACAAGTCAAAATTAATATTCAGTTCAGCATTTTTTTTTTATTTTAATTGCCATAGGTAGAGTACAGTGGTGTCACAGCTCACAGCAACCTCCAACTCCTAGCTTAGGTGATTCTCTTGCCTCAGCCTCCTGAGTTGCTGGGACTACAGGTGCCCGCCACAATACCTGGCTATTTTTTGTTGCAGTTTGACCAGGGCCAGTGTTGAACCCGCCACCCTCGGTATATGGGGCCAGTGTCCTACCCAGGGAGCCACAGGCACTGCCCCAGTTTAGCATTTTTAAAAGCAAGTGCCAAAAAACTAGGTCTACTCAGATGGAAAACCTCAACCAGACATAAATATAATCATTTACCATCCTTTCTATAGCAATGCTCCAGCTCTCGACGGTGCATGGTAGATACATCAACAACTTCAATCAGTCCTAGAGATCCATCCATCCGTCCTACCAACAATAATTCTGGAGACTCTCCTGACCAGGCTGCAGCTGGACCCTCTTCTGGCCAAGCTAGGGCTGATACCCAATGAGGTTGAATATCTACAAATCCTTTTCCTCCTAAAGGGAGAGAAAATGTTAAATAGTTGTTACTTAACTCTGAGGGGGAAAAAATGAGAAAATACAACTTACATTGCTTAATTTTAATACTCAATGCAGTCCCCAATTTCATAACAGCCTACTATGAATAAGACTGAAGGCTGGATACTTCATTTATATGCTATAGGATTATCAAATTAATAGGCTTATAGGACAAAATTGGTAGTTTTACAAAAGAGAGAATAAAGGAAAATATTCAGTGAACAAATGTCAAACACTTAAGTCCTTTCCTAATGATTATTAAAAACCAAATTAACAAACAAAATTACATATGGTCTAGGCTATAGCTATTCCTCAATGTGAAACAGAACAACTATTCTTCAAATATGTAAGAATAAACCAAAAATACTAATAAGCCCAATACTGCAATGATTTTTACTTTCCAGAGAGATGTAATAAAAACTAATGAGAATTTGTACTTATGAAACGAATATAATTAGTAGAAATACTTCAAGCAATTCAAAAGAATACACAGCTTAAAGTTCAGTGACAACTATGTCTCCTCAGAATCTACTCTGAACACTTAACTGGTACATGAAGAAAATTTTTAGTTTACAACTACTAGGTTAATTTACATTCTTCTAGAAAAGTCAGGAAATGAGCATTTCCTCTCTAATTAAAATCACATTTGCATAGTTATTGAACAGCTTATAAATTTTAGGTGAAGGGAAACCAATGTTTGGATGCAAAAGACTAAGAGAAAGGATTAAATAACCTTCAGCAGTTTACGAACATTTACATGAGTCTTACCATTAACTTGCCAGATATTCACCATCTTTTCCAAAGCCCCAGCTAGATATTTGCCGCTGATACTCCAGGAAACAGGTGAGAAGCTTGGATCACTGGGTGAACCCAGGCTTTCCTCAGCATCCCCTTCCCTAGAATATAACAGATGTGGATGGAATTCTAATCCTGTCACCCAAAAGTAAACTAAACCTCAAATTTTAAAATGTTTCAAATAGACGACAGTACATATTTGACAATTACACATTGCTAGTGTTTGCCATCATTATTGAAAATGAAGAATTAGATTAAAATAGTGATGCTTAGACTAGACTTCATTTAATATAGTACATAATTTGTCAATAATGAACATTCAGATTTTGTATGGGTTTATGTATGGTTGTTATTCAAAGCACATTGATTCTTCTTTGCCCAATCTCTAAGAAAGTCCTCAGAGAAGAAGTATCTACAGCTGGCTATAAAACTGTAAAAAATGCTATATTCTGACATAAAAGTAATATAATTACTCTAATTCCTAAGCAATCCTTGAAGACTGATGACAAATTACCCTACTGTTGTATGTAATGGAACATTTATTTACTGGTAGAACTTGATTTAATTCTGAGTAAGTATAGATATAATAAAAATTATACTTTCTGAATTGCTATATCTTGAAATGTTAAAGTAATATTAATCTAAGAAAAAGGTTCCCTAAATCTTAGACAATTTGATTATATTAACACAATCAAAATGAGGCGTGATTAGGATCCTCTTATTTTAAATGTTATACAAGTGATGTCAGCACTTACAGTCTGTTGAACACACAGGTCTGTTGTAGTGAATATTGCTTCTTGGTAACATTCCATACCCGGATGGTGCCATCATTGCCACTTGTAGCCAAGAGACCTTTTTTATTACACCAAACGCATGTCATTACCTAGAAAAGTTGAAACAGGTAAGTCAAGCAATATTTGAGTTTTCGTTCAAATGATTTGATCATCTAGGAAAGTTCTACCATATTAAAAAAAAAAAAAAAAACTACCATGAAACTGCAAATGAAAGTATCCATGCCATAATGCAATATGCATGGTCACATTTTTTAGTAAATGGCTTACAAATATACACCTATTTGAAGTATACCTTTAAAATACTATTCTCAAACTCATTTGAATTATCTGAGATCTATCAGAATTCTGACTAATTATGTTTTATTTGATTCAATAAAGTATAAATACTTTAACATATTTATGTTCTAAAAAATAAACAACATAGATTAAGAAGTAGTTTTAAAATTGCTTAAATAATACAGTTTGGTCTTCATTTCCTTAATGCCCTGGTCATTATTCAGGGGCCCAGTAGCTTAAATTAAAATAATAAGGCCAATTGCTTTTTCTCTTGCACATATAGCTATCCCTCAGCATCTGTAGGCAGTTGGTTCCTCCACATACACCAAAATCTGCAGATGATCAAATACCCTATACAAAATAGTGCAGTATTCGAATATAAACTATACACATCCTCCCACATACTTTAAATCACCTGGAGATTACTTATAATACCCAATACAATGTAAATGCTATATAAATAGTTATTAATATTATACTATATTTTTACTGTTGTATTGTTGGTTTTTTTCTCCAAAATATTTTTGATCTGAGGTCAGTTAAATCCACAAATGCAGAACCCACATATACAGAGGGCCAAATGCATAAGCCTTCATCTGTTTTGAAGCTATTCTTTTAGTTTTCTACTCGTCCCCATCTGATTCTCCCATTTGTATACTATTACATCAATTTCAGAAAATATAGATGGTACTACAGGAAAATCTTCGTAATTATGTGTGTGCGTGTGTGTATAAAAAAGAGGGAAAGAGAAGGAGCACACACACATGAGCACTGAACTTTGAGCTCTTTGAGAATAGCAGACACTATTTCATCTTACGTAAGTTGATTAATATGTTTTACACTTGGCTCCAGGCCCGTAGCACAGTGGTTATGGTGCCAGCCACATACACCGAGGGTGGTGGGTTCAAAGGCCAGGCCAGCCAAACAACAGCCCAGGCCAGCTAAACAACTGCAACCAAAAAATAGCCCAGGCATTGCGATGGGCTCCTATAGTCCCAGCTATTTGGGAGGCTGAGGCAAGAGAATCACTTAAGCCCAAGAGTTTGAGGTTGCTGTGAGCTGTGACGTAACAGTACTCCATAGAGGGCAACACAGTGAGACTCTGTCTCAAAAAAAAAAAAAAATTTACACTCATAATACATACTCTGTTCTGATGAGCTTCCAACTTGATAAAGGAGCATTTTCTGAGATCTCCTCCCATATCAGCAAGTGTTTGTAGAGTTGTTTGGTTGTCACGGTCATGTGCAGCAAGAGTACGCACAAGTTGTTGAGCAGCCCATTGTCTATGCTGTGAGGACAGCCTGGAGGAGAGGCAGCAGGCTGCCAGGGCATTAGCCAGCTCCAGAGGGCCTACAGCAGAAGGGTCATAGGAAGGATGGGCATACAATTGGGCAATTAAACCTGCTTAAACAAAACAATGAAATGATGCCCAGGTGAGAGTTGTTGGTGGTGAACAAACAAAAATGGATTAACCCTTATCTTTTAAGAATTAGTACTCTTTCAAGCAATTGTTCACTAAGCTATGAACATAGGCATAAAGCATTTACCTCACATTAAATTCTATAATAAATTTAATTCACTGTAAATGTATATTTTCTTAAACATCAAAAGTCTTTGCTCTAAGGCTACAGTAGACTGGGAATGTAGCAGAAATAATTTTAAGGCCAGAGTAGAGGCAACATTTCCTTGAGAAGGGGCTTTTGTTACTCAAACGTAATCTTAATGCCCAAAGAACTGGGCTGATGGATTTTTTTAAAGCTTATCTCTCTTTGCCAATGATTCAGATAAAGAGAAAGACAGTAGTGATTAAGCAGTCCTTTCAAAGTGTTATTATCTTAAAAGAAAGAAAAATAACACTACCTTTATCTAAATTTTATTAAAGAAACCTACCAGGGGGTTTATTATCTGTAGTGATTCAAATCATAATCTTTAATTTCATATGTTTTCTAGTATTTGTATCCATACATAGTGAACTTAAGATGCTTACATGCTATGTAATTTATCACATACTACCATACAAAAACAAATTTTTTTAAAACATGAATCAATCTTATTAGATTATCTATTTAAGTAGTAGAAAACCTACCTTTCTTTTCAACTTCTGATTTGTCATAGTTAGGTCTTAGTTTGGCCCCTTTGTCTGCTAGTAATGCTACAAGGGCCTGAGTTACAACAAAATTTGGGGAAGTTACAAGCTTATTCTCTTCAGCAATTCCTCGGAGAAAGCTGGGTAAAAACTTTCGCTGAATTGGATCATCAACTGTGGTTAGATTTACACCTGTTGCAGCAGAAATCAGGTTCTGAAGAAGAAAAGGGAATAAATTTATTTTTGTTCTAAAGAAGAAAAGGGAACAAATTTATTTTTTCTGAAGAAGAAAAGGGAACAAATTTATTTTTGTAATTTTGGAACAAAAAATTTAATTTCAAAAGGCTTTTCAAGAATCACTGAGAAATAAACAATGCAACAGGAAATGCACTGAAACTACCTTACCTGTGTACACAACTGTACTAGCAGTTTTGCAGCACTAGGAGTGTTTGATGCCAGACATCCCACTGCTGTGCTCAGGTAGGCCAGGCAAGAGATTGGCTTGTTGGCCTTGCTGTGCCCGCCTCGTGAGCGTTCTGCGGTACTTGCCATGGTAGACGGGCTGGTAGAGAGGCCAGCTCTCCCTGCTGCAGCCAAGCACATTAATCGAACCAGTGTTCGGATATCTGTTAGCCCCAGTGACTCAAGACCAGCAGCCAGGCTACAACTGGAACCACTGACAGTAAAAGAAAATACTTCAGATGGATAAAGAAAATAGATTTTTTAAGGGACCATTTGGAACCCCACATACCTAAAGCATCAACAACCATAAGGAAATATAAGCTGTAATATCACTTAGTCATACATGTCCTAAGAGATGCCAAAAATATTATGTGAACTGAAAACTGTTATTTAAATTTTCTTCTATTTTAATAAATATTGGCATATTTAATATTGGCATAAATAAATATTGAAGTATAACTGAATTACCAAAGTAAAACATATGGAATATTCACAAACTATGAATTTCCATTATTGAACTAACCCATGCAACCACCCTCCAGATCAATATTAACAGTACAGGTAGTCCCCAGGTTACAAATGAGATAGGTTCTGTAGGTTTGTTCTTAAATAGAATCTGTATGTAAGTTGAAACAGTTACATTTACCTATTACCTGCAATAGCCTCCATTTGTAAATACAAGTTAAACACTAGTTAGATATTTACAATTTTGGGACTTAATAGCCTCCATTACAGGCTCACACCTGTAATCACAATATTCTGGGAGACCAAAGAGGGTGGATTGCTTGAGCTCATGAGTTCAAGACCAACCTGAGCAAGAGTGAGACCCCCATCTCTACTAAAAAAACAAAAAACTAGCCAGGCACTCGCTTCGGCAGCACAGATACCAAAAAACTAGCTAGGTGTTCTGGCAGGTGCCTGCAGTCTCAGCTATTTGGGAGGCTGAGACAAGAGGATCACTTGAGCCCAAGAGTTTTAGGTTGCTGGGAGCTATGACACCATGGCACTCTACCAAGAGGGACAAAATAAAACTTTGTTTCAAAAGGGAAAAAAAAAAAATTGGCCGAGTGTGGTGGCCTATGCCTGTCATCCTAGCACTCTGGGAGGCTGAAGTGGGTGGATCGCTTGAGTTCACGAGTTTGAGACCAGCCTGAGCAAAAGTGAGACAGTTTTTTTTTTTTTTTAAATAGAAAAACTGAGGCAAGAGGATCACTTGAGCCCAAGAGTTGGAGCTATAATGCCATGGCACTCTACCCAGGGTGAAAGCTTGAGACTGTCTCAAAAAAAAATAAAAAAGAAAAATTAAAATTAATTTTTAAAAATTGCTTTTAAAAAAAAAAAGGAGCCTCCATTTGTAAGTGTGAGTTGTATCTGTTAGGCCTAGGCTAAAGTGGAAAAATACCAGTTAACTCCTGGCAAATTTGTGGGCCACAGCCCTCAACAAAATGGAGTAAGTCTGGTTCACTCCCATGACAGCTGGGAAAGTACTCACTTCTTGCTTGACTAACTCCCTTGAGAAACAGAGGGGGAAGAAAATGACCCTGAGAAATTGTCACAGACTGACCTTTAAGAAATACCAGGTGGGGAAAGTACTAAAACGAAGATGTATAACTAAATGCAAAATTCTTCTTCTGTACAATGCTTGCTAAACTACCCAAATGCACCTGGGCAGCCTGTGTGCCAACCATGATGCAGACCTAAAACCTGACTCCTTAAGCACTCAGGCCTGCTCTCAGAAACCCCATGTTGAAACACTGAGACAGTCGCCAACTGGCTCTTCAATTAAAGGACTCCTCTTTAAATTTGACTTGTCTGGCGATAAGGTCTTTGAGAGACTCCTAGGCATAACATGCATAAGTTAGATGTCTGTAACTTGGGGATTGCCTGTATGTCAGAAGCTTGCTTTGGGCTTTTCTTAGTCACTATGTCCTCATAAGTAACCACTAACCTGACTTCCAAAGCCATAAATTTGCTTGTTTTTAAACATACTTTAGAATAATAAAGTATCTGGCTTCTTATGCTCAACATTGTAAGATTTATCCATGTTGTTGCATTACAGCATTTGATTAATTTTCATTGACATTTAAACATAAAATCTATAATTCATTTTTCCATGTAGATAACAATCAGGTGACTTCCAACATGCAGTTATTACAAATAATACTGCTATGAACACTCTTGTAGACGCCTTTGGGGCACAGAACATAGCATGTATGTTAGACATATACCCAGAAGGGGATCTCTGGGTCACAGAGTATGTTCAGCTTTAGTTGATACTATAAAACAGTTTTCCAAAAGTTGTACTAATTTATTTTCTTACTAGCAATGTACAAAAGTTTCAGGTGCTTTCCAACCCTGTGCTTCCCGCCCCTCCCCCCAAAAGCCTTTCAAATTCTTCCTGCCATTCTGGTGGGTGCACAGTAGTATTTCATTAGGTTTTAAATTTTATTTCTTTGAAGACTAATAAGATTGAACACCTCTTCATGTTTATCAGCTATTTGGAAATCCTCTTTTGTGAAGCAATTTGCCCACTTTTGAGTTGTCTTTTCCTTGCTGGTATATAGAAATTCTTCATATATACTTTTATTTAAAGGCATTGCTAGTATCTTCTCCTACTGTGTGATTTACTTTTTTTACTTCTTATTAAATAACTTCTGCTAAACAGGTTTTCTATCTTAATGTTCAATTTATCGATCCTTTTCCTTTATGGTGGATGCCTTTTGTGACTTACCTAAGAAATCTCTGCCTTCCCCAAGGTCAAGAATAAACTCTTCTAGTTACCTTCTAGAAACTTTATTGATTTAAGAGCCACTTTGGAATTATTTGTTTTATATGGTGTGAGACTGGGACCAAGATTCTTCTCTTATCTATGCAGATAAACCATCTGACCCTGTTCTACTTATAGAAAAGGCTACCTTTTCCCTATTGTAGTAAACCACTGCCATAATCAACTGTTTATGTATATGTGTGGGACAGTTTCTGAACTCTGTTCTTTTCTACTATCCTATAGGCCTATCTCTGAGCCAATACCACACAGTCTTATCTAAGTTTTATTTCACATCCTCTACCTTTAAGCATCCTCTACCTTTACTGATTTGCCATTAAATACTCCAGCTTCATTATTTCTTTTTGTTTGTTTGTTTGAGATAGAGCCTGAAGCTGTCACCTTGGGTAGAGTGCCATGGCATCACAGCTCACAGCAACCTCCAACTCCTGGGCTTAAGCGATTCTCTTGTCTTAGCCTCCCAAGAAGCTGGGACTACAGGCGCCCGCCATAAACACCCAGCTATTTTTGGTTGTAGTTGTCACTGTTGTTTGGTAGGCCCAGGCTGGATTCGAACGTGCCTGCTCTGGTGTATGTGGCTGGCGCCTTAGCCGCTTGAGCTACAGGCGCCAAGCCCATTATTTCTTAAATGACTATGTTTTAGGTATTCTTGGTTCTCTTTTTTTACATTACACTCCCACAGTATAAACAAAGCAAAAGTCCCCAGGATGGAATTTGCAGGCAGACTTGGCTGCACAGTCAGTAGGTCAAGTCTTTTTGATCTTTAGTTTTTACCCAGCACCAACTGATCAATAGCCTTAGTCTCTAATTTCAGATAAGAAAATAAAATGCACGCCTTTTACCCCGTTATTATAATGGCATTATTTTCTACCAAAAACAGTCACAGGGTGGTGCCCGTGGCTGAAGGAGTAAAGGCGCCGGCCCCATATACTGGGGGTGGCAGGTCCAAAAACAGTCACATATAAACTGAATGACCGGTAAGCTCTCACCGAATGGGCACAATACAGCACACCTTCTGGATGAAGGGCTCAACTACAACTTGAGCTTTACCTAACAAATGCAAACAACATAACCTAATCATTTGTACCCTCACATTAATCTGAAAACAAACAAATCAGAATCCTATCTAATTACATATACTAAAAGCTAACTTAGCATCATTTGACACAAAGTAGTACTTACCTGACTGAGAGAAGAGACAGTGCTCTCATGACCATAGTTCTGGCCAGAAGAACTTGAGCAGCAGCAGTCACTCTCCTTAGAGCCACCACACGGTCATGAGGGTTTGCAAGAGCAGCTGCCTGCTCTCCCAGTGTTATTCTCCCAGAGGAACTCTTTTCTACAGAGCCATGGCAACCTGAAAGACACAATTTTGTTTAGTTTTCAACAAAAAAGTATATCTGGACTACTATAAAAATTTTCCAATTTTACATAAGCTCCATGGCAAATCAATGTGTTTGCTCATTTGGAACCGTGTTATATACAAATTCCTTAGGGAAATTTTCTTTCTAATGTTGGTATTTCTAACTTTCTAAGTTTTAATGTATTAAAGAAAAAAAATTTTTTTTTTAGAGGTAGAGTCTTAAGCTGTTGTCCTTGCTAGAGTGCCGTGGTGTCACAGCTCACAGCAACCTCAAACTCTCGGGTATAAGCGATTTTCTTAACTCAGCCTCCCAAGTAGCCAGGACTACAGAAACCCGCCACAACACCTGGCTATTTTTTGTTGTTGTAGTTGCCATTGTTGTTTGGCAGGCCTGGTCTGGGTTCAAACTTGGCAGCCCTCATGTATGTTGCTGGTGCCCTAGCGGCTGAGTTACAGGCACCAAGCCTAAAGGAGATAGTTTCTATTAAATGCATTTTTAATTTTTTTCATTTTGGTCATGTATCACTTTATTAATAGATACAGGAAGGATATAGTTTTAAAAATATGTTTAGGTATACATAACAGGTTAAGTCACCATATTGCACCAATTCTTTATTCCCTGTAACAAAAATTTATCGTCTTACCCAAATTTACAAAAGACTATACATAGTCTTGAGTCAGATATAGGATTCTCTAAACACAAAGTTAAAAAAAAACTTACATTATTATAAATCTTTTTATCACTTCAATATTTCAGAAAGACAAAAAAATCTAAACTTAATACTACATTATATCTTCACAATGTTAAAATAGCTGGCTAAAGAGACTTGATGGGCTGGGATAATGTTGAACTGTGATTCTTATTATTTACCTTTACCTTGTTATTATTACTTACCCATCTAAGAAACAAATTAATGTAGACTCTATAAAATAAATACAAATCAGCATTTTAGTTTACCTATTTGCATCAGAGTTTCTTCCATACTGTTAGTGGCTGTGACCATTGCTACTGATGCCCCTAGTGGGTCACTATCAGGAAACTGAACTGGTTCTGGTACAATGCGCCGGTCATTTAAACCAAGTGGTCCAGCAAGCAATTCAAATTCTTCTTCACCTGTTAGCTTTTCATCTTCATCAACATCCAACATGTCCCAGTCTTCTGGAATTCAAATAAATAAATGTATTACATGTGAATACCAATATGACATAATTCTTCTGGCAATGGTTATTGTGAGAATACATCTAAAATAGAAGTAAACTGAAAGTCCTGTGACCACAAAATGAATTACGGCACCTTCTCTTGGTAAGCCAACCAAACTACACTCCCAAGGCATGGTGCAACTTTGTGGAGGAATCCAGGCAGTCAAATGCATTGAAAGCAATAGTAAATGTTACATATGGTAATGGAGGTTTCAACCAATAAAATATATTGCCATAGGGCCAACAAAAGTTCTTGTTCATGATCTCTGTTCATGATCATTTGGAAATGAGTTATTTTAAGAAAATGAGTGCTCCAGAAAAACTGATGCTCATCTCAGTTTTTTACTTTTCACTTTTCATAATTAGAATGGAAATTCAAAATATACCATATCCTTTCTCTACTTTGAAAAAAATACATGCCAAACAGAAATGGACATTCCACAGCAAAGCTAGTGTTTTAAACCAGGTCCTTTTCCTTTGACTTTTAACTAGGTCAGTTGCTATCAAACTACCTCAAGTTTTTTAGGGAAAATTTAAGCTAACATATACATAAATCTAAACATACACAGAAAGGTGAATTTTAGTAACACATGTTAAGCAGAGGGTATATATAAAAAACATATAAAATAAAGAAGCTCTCAAAACAAACAACTACCTTCATATACACTGTCCTGCTTGCCAATTAGATCTGGAGCTTGTCCCTTGTACCTGCACCAAACATGAAGAACATTGTGTTTTTATATGAAACAGTTAGTACCCAAAATGCAAATTAAGTCATTAGAACATTTTAAGAGGTCATTAATAAAGCAGCACAAAATAAAAAAGTGTTTCATGTTATGGCCTAATGTACTAAAAACTGCTGGTATGTGGGTATACTCACACTTAGAAAATCAACGACTACTTTACCAAACTACTAGGAAGATTTCTGGGTCACCTACAATAACTCTTTTAATCCAATTCTATTCCAGCAAGCCTTAAAGATTTTAATAGTTTACAAACCTATGCCCTAGGGATTTAGGATGTGAAGAAATAATATTTTCATGAAGGCTCATTTAATTAAAAGTCTATTTTTTTATTAGAGAAAGATCTTAAATTAAGATGTCAGAAATACAGTAGAAAATATCAATGAAAGAAATTGAGTATAAGCCTCCTGAGGGTTAAGACAAGACTTCCAACAATAACCTGCCAACAAGTCAAAGGTCAACAGCCAAACTCCCGTGAAGGAGCTGTTGCCATGCCACTATACCTGGACTCTCAGAGATTCTGACAGGTTCCCACTTCAGCTGGGAACATGAACTCTTCAACCTTTTCCATCCTCTGTCCCCCATTCAGCAATCATAGGATTTCAGGGAAAATTAAAAGTAACTCTTCATGGGAAAAAAAATTTACAGTTCCCATGTCTTAAGGTATGGGACCCCCCTTCAGAGGGTCTGCATATTTACACAATTTCAAGGTACCTTTCAGAACTTGTTGTCTTGGATTTTGTTTTCAGGGCTAAGTACTTCTCCCTGCAGCTGCCACATAACAGGTAATATGGATTTCCACTTCCACATTCACCACCAAACCAGCCATCCACATAGGAGCCATTGCTGCGATATCCCTGGCGGTTTGCACTGCGCCCACAGCCTGGGTGGTTTCTCTTCATGTGTTGATTAAAGCTGACAACACTGCATTCACACAGTTCACACACCACCACTTCTTCCCTGTCTTCAGATTCACAAACATGCTGTACAAAATGATTTTATACCAAATTATTACAGTCAATTTAACGTAAAATTAGGAAATGGCAAATAGATTACTTATGATATTAAATATACTACTTGTTGGAATATTACACATGTTGGAATATTTCCAAGATGTTCATTAATGTTACCTAAAAATATTCTTTCCAATCAGAATTCAGATCATACAATCTGAAGGTGCTCTTTGCCCTCTATCACTCCAATAACTAACTGATCATTCTAGTGAGAAAAGAGCTAATGAACACAACAATCCACCCTATCTCAAAATGATTTTTTTTAAAAACCTGGCTAGTGAAAAGAACCAATTTTCAGATGGTCATAAAATGCATAACTATTTTCTGAATTTCTGAGAAAAATCATAGAATTCATTTATCTTATTGACATAGTAGATTCTCTTTTATATAGGACATACACCTATGAGCTTTTTGGTCTCCCTGCTACAAAAAATGTAATGCTAACAAATGTAGATATAGAAACCAACCATGTACCCTGCCCATGAATGGAGATATTTACAAAATCTAGATGATCACTAGTTCTTAGCATGAGACATTACACTGTTTAAACAGAACCTATGAAGGAGAACAACATGCATTCAGATAGCAATGTGAGTGTAGCAGCCATATTATAAAACCCAGCAGTATCTACTGGGTCCTGATGCCTAATTTGTAATTTATTTTTGACATCAGAATAAATATGGCCTCATTCATCTAACAGGGAGAGAAGCAATAAAATCGCACAGAGAAAGCAACATGAGACTTTTTCTTTCTTATTAGTTTGTAGGTAGCAAAGTAACAGTAAGCATTAAATCCCCAAACCTCAGGATGAGATGTAAGTCTTTTGAGAGTTTCAATTCTAGGCAACCCTGCTTTTAGTAAGCTGTATGAACAGGAGGGCAGGGAAAGAAGTCAGAGCAGCCCCCGCTGCAGTCACACACACCCAGGTAGGCCAATCCAGTACCTCTGGGATCCACATTCCCAGAATATCATTGTCACTGGTCAGGTCTTGTCCAAACATAGCTTCCATTGCTTCATCATCAAGATCAATTTCCAACTCCTCATCTAAATTAAAGTCATACAACGCCCCTGGGTCTTGCTGCAAAGATATTCCTTCTCTCCGACTTTGATTCCTGTGAGCCTGCACAGAGCGGTATAACCCCGCTCAGAACAAAACAAAAAAAGCATTTTATTTGTATGAATAAAATAATTCTGAATATTTTTCCAAATCTTAATTTTCTCACTTAGTCAGGTGACAACTTAGCTGACTTACTGGATTCCATAATAAACTTCAAATTATACCTATCACATATGTTTTTTCTACTATAAAATGGGGATAATAGCAGCACTCACAACTTACTGGGCTTTTGATAGGTTTAAATAAGATAATCCATGCAAAATACTTCATAAGTCTCTTTTCAATTACATGATAAATATAAATTCTATATTTTCTAAGATAATCTCTATTTCTCACTATTTGCATAAATTATCAAATTATTACTAATGTTCTAGTATTTAAATGATCAAATTCTGTTTTGACAAATCATACATTCAAGCTTTGGGTTTGGAAAATATAAGGTACACTTTATAAGCCCAGAACACGAAATAGAAGAATTTACTAATGTAATGAGCAATCGGGGTCTTACCTAGCAGTGAAGCTTTAAAGTCCACAGAATACACCGGAAAAGATGGTGCCTACTATTTCGGGACAGTGCCCTTTCTTTTCTCACCACTGATGCTAAATATCATACATGCATCATTGATTCCTAAATTATAACTGACTGAAGGCAGGAGGAGCATTTACAAAATTTCTCAACATCTACAAGTGGCCAGTACAGCCTCTTGCTCCCAAAGGACTTAAAAATAAATCTACAAATGTTTACTACAATTTCAATTACATAAAATTATGTGTAGAAAGTAATACACAAATAGTTGTTCTATTAATGTGGAGGAACTGAGTACTTAGTATCATTAGTTTATATCTTTTTTTAATCTTGCTTTTGTATTGATTTGAAAATAAATCTTTCACAAAGAGAAGGATGTGAAACATTTAATTACCTGCTCTAGCTAGCAGGGTGCGAGCAGCTAAATCAAACTTGTGCCTTCTTGTTACTGCTGAGCGACCCCTAGCTGGTGGTCCACTTCCAGAAGCTACATTCTCTGTATGATCCAAATTATCAGGGCTACATGTGCAATTTCAAAAGCAACATAAATTTTTTAAAAACATCACAAAAAAAGCATAGGTGCAAGATTGGATGTGGTATTACTTTTCTCCAAATATCACTAAAAATAAAATATGTTCATGATAAAATCTGCAATTTATCTTTTGTCCCTCAGTTACAGATATGTCATATCCTGTGCTCTGAGCAATAAGTTTATCTAATTTTTAATTTTGTCAATAATGAAATGACACTTAATGCATATTCAAATTCAAATGAAATCAAATGACCTTAACAAAATCCTCTATGATTAAATACTTAAAATTTGCAATGATTAGGAATATTTGCCTAAGAGAAACAGATATTTCAAAATATATTATGAACATATTAACTGAATTTGTTAAAAAAGTCTACATGTTATATAAGACACAGGTCTTGGTAATAATACAATTCCATGGTAAAAATGAAGATTGAAAGTCCTAAGAAATGATGAAGAAAAAAGATTTTAGGGGAGAATTGCAGAGTATTTCATTACATCTCATTTTGGAATAGGCATTATCACAGAAATCTTTTTATAATCTAACAAAGGGGCACAATACTATAGAAAAGATGAAAATATAAATTTAATTATATTAAGAGACAGAAAAGATTTCAAATTAGAAGTTCATTTCTATCAAATTCTATTAAATCAATTTCTACTATTAGGGTAAACACTATTTTATGTCATTTATACGAGCTAAAATTGTTTTATTAGCATGTCTATTTTATTTCAGAATAAATTTGTTTTTATTTTCATTACCCTTTTCCGCTCAATTTACATAAAAATTAGGAATTTCCTTCTTGCCATGAAAACGCATCTTTATAGGACACTATTAATAGAGGGACCTCACTCAGCAAACACAAGCAGTGTAATCTGGCTCATTGTATCCTCAATGATTCTTCCCCAACAATAAAAAAAGAAAACATATCATCGAATCCAAACTTGTCATATCATTTTTACCCTTCACAGAAACAGAAGCTTGTAACTGAAACACCCATTGTTTCATATACATAGGTCACTACAAAAGTTCTGAGACAGATTGTGTTATGGCTCAATAATTCACTTCCAAGTAACAGTCAACAGCATCCTTTCTGATTTACCCATGCAAGTTTCAACTTCCTTGACTTATTAATGTGTTGCAGGGAGGACTTCCATTGTTTCTGTACATGCAGATTTTACATTTCTTGATTTTTATGCATTTCAAAAGTTACATAATGACTCATGTACCTATAGTTAATCAACTTTACATACCATTAGAAGCATTTATGAAGGGATATATATATATAAATGAGGCTTTGACATTTATAACACATGGAACAGAAATACAGAAATTAGAATTTCACCTTTCACTAAAGCCTTCCTCCATTTCAGCAGTATCAGCTGATGGTATCTCTCCTGGTGACTGCAAATAACAGGGATCATTTGACTTTCCACCACTGCCTAGAACAGTTGCTCCATGCCTGGAATCTGATGTGCTGCCTGACTGGGGCTCTTCCTCATCCTCATGCCCAGGGTGCTCTATCATCCACATGGCAAGGACAGTGATATTCTGGGCATCAGCTTCTCCTCGAGCACCTGTACAGGGGGGAAAAATGTCTGATATTGCCTTTGGGTACAGTAATTATTTATTTATGCTATCATCAATTTAAGAATGTTTGCTGTGTAACAAAATCTGGTGTTAAAAATCTTACTAAGCTTTATAGTCTTTTAAAAAACATGTTGCCTTTAATAAGATAGGACAACATGTTGCCTTTAATAAGATAGGACTTCGCATATCTGCATATACTGATAGATAAAAACTTATCCTACCTGTAGCTTCCATGGCTTTAGCAATTTGCCGAAGTGAGAATCCCATTTCCAGTAAAGGGACTGCAATTGCTGGAGGAGGAGGAGAAGTTGAAAGTCTGCTGCTTGGGTCTGACAAAGCTGAGACAAAGAAAGAGAAGTAAAGTCTTAAATATCACTATGTACTATGAATAAAAAATGTACTAAAAGTAACTGTAAGTCCCCAATATCCTACTACTGTCCAAATTTAATGAAATTTTACCCTTCTAAGAATAGGCTAATTGTATAACTAAATGTGACTAAATGTGTTACAGCTATATGGGGTTTTTCACACAGATAAATCTGCTAGAAATACAAAATAAACTTCCTAGAAAATTCTTTAAAATTGACTTATTTTTGAATAAGTTTCTACGTACAAAAAATTTCAAATTTACAAGAACAACATAAAAATATCACTTTCTGGGCAGCGTCTGTGGTTCAATGGGTAGGGTGCTGGTCCCATATACTGAAGGTGGTGGGTTTGAAGCCGGCCCCAGCCAAACTGCAACCAAAAAAAATAGCTGGGTGTTATGGTGGGCACCTGTAGTCCCAGCTGCTTGGGAGGCTGAGACAAGAGAATCGCCTGAGCCCAGAAGTTGGAAGTTGCTGTGAGCTGTGATGTCACAGCACTCTACTGAGGGCAATAAAGTGAAACTCTGTCTCTTAAAAAAAAAAAAAATCACTTTCCCTTGAAACACTAGAGGGTGAATTATTAATATGATACTCTATTTCCCTGAATATGTTAATATATAACTTGTACAACTAAGGATATTTCAAGTTATATATTAACATATTCAGGGAGATAGAGTATCATATTAATAATTTACCCTCTAGTGGTAAATCCCATTCTTATTGTACACAATGTCTCAATAATGGTCTTTACAGCAGATCTTTGATCCCATTCATATTGTACCAATGTCTTAATAATGGTCTTTACAGCAGATCTTTGCATTTCATTTAGTTGTTAGGTCTCTTCAGTAACCTTCAATCACTTTTTTTTTTTTTTTTTTGAGACAGAGTCTGACTTTGTAGTCCCCAACAGAGTGCCACTGAGTCACAACCTCAAACTCCTGGGCTCAATCAATCCCCCTGCCTCAGCCTCCGGAGTAACTGGGACTACAGGTGCTCACCACACGCCCAGCTATTTTTAGACACAAGGTCTCACTCTGGTTCAGGCTGGTCTCAAACCTGTCAACTCAGGCAATCCACCAGCCTTGGCCTCCTAAGTGCTGGGATTACAGGCGTGAGCTACCTCGCCTGCCCACCTTCTATCACTTTGATTCTTTGAAGATTATACGCCAGTTATTTTGTATCATGCCCTTCAATTTGCGTTTGTGTGATGTTTCTTCATGACTAGATCCAATTTTTGCTTTTTGGAAAAAGTACCACAAAAGTGATGTGAATTACGTTCTATTAGATGATATATAATTTTGATTTGTCCCAATATTGATGACATTAACCTTGATTGCTTGAGTTAGGTGGTATCTATCTGGTTTCTCCACAGTAAATTTACTCTCCCTACCCCTTTCAATTAATAAATATTTGTGTGAGGGCACCATAAGACCATGTAAATATCTTACTCCTCATCAAAGTTTTACTTACTAACATCCATTTAAGTTTGTTGACTGAATTATTAATATGATAGTTCATGATATTGGTTTTCTAATTTTATCATTTCTTTTATATTTATCAGTTGGTATTCCACCCTAAAGCAGTAGACTTATAAATTCTTATTGGATTCATGAGTTATTATCTGTATATTTATTTTGATGCCAAAATGCTCTCAGATTTGGCCAGTGAAAGTGAAAGCCCCTCAACCTAGTTTCTTTATTTCAGGCATGTATCAATCATTCTCTGAGTACTTTACTAGTTTTTGGCACAAATTAGTCCAGGCTCATTTCATTTTCAGCCCTGAAATCAGACATTTCTCCCAGGAGATCTTGGTTCCTTTTAGTAGAGAATATATTTAGAAAACAATATCTGGTCATTAGGTGTACTTATTCCTACTGAACCATCACTGCTCCTAGGCCCTCTCAGTGACGTGCTAGGCTATATGCTCCTCACTCGGGTCCTGGGCCACATGAACATTTTCTTACTTCGCTCAGACGCCAATATTCTAAACCAGGCCATTCCCACAATATATGGAGTCGTCCTCACTCCAATATAGTTCTGACACCCCACTCTAGACCATTATGCTACTTATCTCCCAAACTCTGCTGGCATGAATGCCTGTCTAGCTTGGTGTCACCTAACAGGAGAGGGAGTGAGAGAGAGTGGGTGGGCTTAGTGTTTCTTACTTTTGCTTTAAAAATATTACTACTGCTTTAGTGGTAACAGTCCTTCTGTAACTGACACAATTTTGCTTCTGGCCATGATGGAATAACAGATTTACCCTCCCAGCTAAAACAACTAAAAAACTAGAAAAAAATGTATCCAACAATGGTCTTTGAACATTGGACAATAAGCAGTGTAGGACAGTGATCCCTGAGAGAAAGGAAACAAAGTAAGTACTACACCTGCTTCGGAGGGAAAAGGGAATATAGAATAGATGGAACAAAAGAGAAATATGATGGATTTAAACCTAACCATAATGATCAAATAACCAAATAATCACATTAAGTATAAGTAATCCAAAAACCCCAATTAAAAGACAGAGAATATCAGACTAGATTTAAAAACCAAGATCCAACTACAAGATGCCTTTAAGAAACCCACTTTAAATATAAAAACACAGCTGGGTTAAGAGTAAAATGATGGGAAAAAAGCCATTCTAATACTAATTTGTTTAAAAAGCAAGAGTGGGCCAGGCATGGTGGCTCACGCCTGTAATCCTAGCACTCGGGGATGCCAAGGTGAGTGGATTGCATGAGCTCACGAGTTCAAGATCAACCTGAGGCAGAGTGAAATCTCATCTCTAAAAATAGCCAGGCATTGTGGCAGGTACCTGTAGTGCCAGCTACTCAAGAGACTGAGGAAAGAGTATTGCTTCAGCCCAAGAGTTTGATGTTGCTGTGAGCTATAATGCCACTCTACCCAGGATTATATAGTGAGACTCTGTCTCAAAAAGAAAGCAAGAGTGGCTATACTAATATCAGAGAAAGCAGATTTCAGGACAAAGAATATTACCAGAGATAAAGTTATTAAATAATGATAAAGAGGTCAATTCATTAAAAGGAAATAAGAATCCTAAATATTTGTAAACCCAAAGCCAGAGCTTTAAAATACATGAAACAAAAACTGAAAAAAGAAAAGGACGAAATCCACAATAACAATCATAATTTCAACACCACTCTCTCAATAAACTGATAGAACAAGCACACACACACAAAAATTCAGTAAAGATAAAGAATACTTAGACAACACTATCAACCCATCTGACCTGCTAAACAATTTGTAGAATATTCAACAATAGTACGAAACACATTTTTTCTAAATTCACACAGAACATTTATGAATACAAACCACCTTCTAGGCTAAAGTCAACTTTCAATAAATTTGAAAGGATTCAAATTACATAAGATATATTTTCTGATGACAATTAAAGCATAAATCAGTAACAGAAAGATATATAGACCATCCCCTAAATATCTGAAAATTGAATAACATACTTCCAAATGACCTACAAGTCAAAGATAATATCAAAGGTAAATTATACATTTAAATTTAAACTGAATGAAAATGAAAACACAGCATTCCAAAATGTGTGGGTAACAATTAAAACTTAGAGGAAAATTTAGAGCACTAAAAATAGCTATAATGGGAATGAAGAAAGGTCTGATCTGACTGATGTAGCAGCCCATTATTTCTCTTCCAAACGGTTTAATTCAGTACCTGCTGAATTAAAACTACAGCTTCAAAATGAAGAGACAGCTCAGTTTCATGAGGGCCGTTCTCCTTCATTAAAATCACTGTTTTACCTTCAGTGAATACCAACATTACGCCCATAAAACAAAGTCCCACACATCTGAAATGACAAGTGTTTTATAATACATGACAGCACATGCACCTGTGCGGTTAGCTGGCCTTGCTGACTGGGAATCAGGAGAAGTTAAGCTTTGCCTTCTTCCGACTTCATCAGAAGGAGAAGTTGGTAATGATGATATTGGAGGAGTTTGTGCACGACGAGTAGGAAGAACAGTGGTAGTTGGGTAACTAGAGAACATTTGCCTTCAAGAAAACAACAGTGGTTAGCATAAAAATCCAATTCAAAAATAATACACTCATCATAATCTTCTTACAGAAGAATATGCAACCTAGAAGATTAATCAAGTGAGTTATGGTTTAATGAAGGGTGGGGAGAGAAAGACTCCTCAGTTTTTAAATTTATTATCTCATATGGTACTTTTATTACAAAAGTAATAAAACTTTGTCATTTGTTCAGCAAAATGCCAACAACTTATTAGGTAGGAGAACTACAGCATATAACAAAATAGATAAAAAAAAAATCTCTGCCTTCATGAGCTTTCCTTCTACTATAATACCAAGATGACAGGGGTATTTTGTTACGCATAAAATAGCTAAAAGTAAAGAAGCCTTAAAGACAGATAACTTACATTTACTTTAAATATAAACTCACTAGCTAATCATGAAATTATTAGCTGGATTCAAAGTAATAGTTGATAGGCAAGTTATGAAAGAAAAGCTAACTGTCCAGTCACTCAGCACAACTGAAAAAGTGATATGCCAACTGTACAGAGAGAGAAAGATACATGTTTGGTCAAGGAGCTACACAACTGCAGCTCTAATGAAGTCCCAGCCAATAGCAGGGAAATAAAGACTGAGAAGAAAGGATCAGTCAAAATGCCTAGTGATTGCCTGTGGGAGCAAAAGGGCATGATTTTTACCACTGAATCTCTTGTTTACACTAGACAAAGCTTGAAAGGTTACAAGGAGTCACAGTGCTACTGACCCTCTGTGGATGCCTTGAATTCTGTAAATGCTCGAGAGATTAAAAACTTTTAGAATGTCCTTTCATTCCTCTCTCCCTTCTCTCCTGAACAAAAGCACCTCATGAAACTGTTATTCAAGTGAGAAAGGAGAAGCAGGAGATGTGTGGGGAGTGCAAAAGGTAGCTACTAGGATCAGTGCTCCTTGTACAAAAGAAATACAATAATTATTAAAGTGTGAGCTAAAGACCACTGTATCACTAAGGAAACTTAATTAAAATGCAAACTATGCGCCCCATCAGACCTACTGAATCAGACTTGCTGGAGCATACAGACCCAGGGCTTTAAAAAGACTCCTGCATGGCTCTTGTGTACACTAAAAATTGAGAATCACTACTGCAGTTCCACTCTCTAACTCTCATATTGTTCTACACAATGGAAATGTAAAGACCTGTTAACTAAGGGAAAGGGAGAAAGAAATAAGAAAAAGGGAGGCTAACTGTTCTGACTCCTTTATTTCATTTAAGCCATAGTTAAGAGAGCTCACAAAACAATCTCTCCCTGAAGGTCTTTCAAAGATATATATATGTATATATATCTGGCAAACTGAAGCAAAATGAAACTTAAATAAACATTATTTGGGATGTACAAATTAATAATTTACAAACTTATTAAAATAGAGTTTGCTGAAGAAGCATAAGATACATATGCTCTCTCATTTGAAAAATAGAAATGTTTGATCTTATAGTAACAATAAAAGTATAAAGGGATCACGCTTAAAAGGAAAATAACCTGAGAAAATCATTCTCATGGGGTTGTATTTTTACTCGAAACTTTAACATTCAAAATACAAGTATTTACTTTTTGAGAAAAAAGATATCCAAAAGCTTAGCCAAAAAACAAAAGATCATCATAAGGAGACAGAAAGGGCTCTATTAGATTGGAGTACTTGCTTATTGGAGTTGATTAGACCTGGGGCCACCCCTAGCTGGCTGTGAGACGTTGGGCACAAAAATCAAACCTCTGAGGGATAATTCTAACTTCACTAAAATGAGTCTGACTGGCCATGCACAGTGGCTCATGCTTGTAATCCCAGGACTCTGGGAGGCCAAAATAGGAGGCATGCTTAAGAGCCAGCCTGAACAAAAGTGAGACCCTGTCTCAACCTAAAATAAAAAAATTAGCTAGGTGTCATGGCACAAGCTCATAGTCCTGGCTAGTTGGAAAGCTGAGACAGGAAGATTCCTTGAGCCCCGGAGTTTCAGGTTGCAGTGAGCTACCATGATACCCCTCCATTGTACTCAGGATAACAGAGAGACTCCCTTTGGGAAAACAAAAAACAAACAAAACCAAAGAATTTGACTATATGATCTTTTAAGTTCCTTCTAACTCTGGAATGCCAGGATTCACCTGAGCACACTAATTGTAAGATGACAATTGTACCTTCAAAAAAACATAGGAATCATTATGACAGATATGAAAGGTCAACTTTTGTACCTGAGAAGACTAAGTGGCATCACTCCTGGAGACTCAGATGCAGGTACTGTTTCTGTGTCAGTGACTGGAGTGGTGGCAGTTGTGGTGTCCTCCAGGGAGCTGCTCATAAAGGAAGTTGTGCTCGATGCTGATGGGCTAGTGGTAACCGGTGTCTGTGCCTGCTGGGCTTGGTCACTTTCTTCAGCTTGTTGATCAACCTCTAGAAAACAAAATAAAGGTTAAGAAAATAGTAAGGATTTCTTTTTTGAAATATGACAGTAGGGGCTCAGCACCTGTAGCTCAATGGGCTAAGGCGCCAGTCATGTACACCTGAGCTGGCGGGTTCGAATCCGGCCCGGGCCCGCCAAACAACAATGACGGCTGCAACCAAAAATGGCCGGGCATTGTGGCGGATGCCTGTAGTCCCAGCTACTTGGGAAATGGAGGCAAGAGACTCGCTTGAGCCCAGGAATTGGAGGTTGCTGTGAGCTGTGATGCCACAGTACTCTATCCAGGGTGACAGCTTGAGGCTCTGTCTAAAAAAAAGAAATATGATAGTAGGTATGAAAACAACATAATCAAAATAGGAGTTGCTGGACAGCACCTATGGCTCAGTAAGTAGGGTGCCAGACCCATATACCAAAGGTGGTGGGTTCAAACCCAGCCCTGGCCAAACTGCAACAACAACAAAGAAATAGCCAGGCGTTGTGGAGGGCGCCTGTAGTCCCAGCAATTCAGGAGGCTGAGGCAAGAGAATCGCCTAAGCTCAAGAGCTGGAGGTTGCTGTGAGCTATTATGCCACAGCACTCTACTGAGAGCAATGAAGTGAGACTCTGTCTCAAGTTAAAAAAAAAAAAAAAAAAAAAAAAAGGAGGTGCTACAAAGATAGGCAATTCTATTAGATTTGCTAAAGGGCCGTATCCCTACACAATCATTATGATCTTAACACTTCCGTTCATATTTACCACGCACCTTTCTCTCCCTATTTACTGTCCAAGCTAAGACAGGAAGGAGAAGAGTAAAGGAAAAGGAAAGGAAGGAGAAAAAAAAAGGAAAGGAAAACAGAAAAAAGGAGAGGAGAGGGGAGTTGTGAGGAGGGGAAGAGAGGAAAAAGGAAAGCATGAAGGACAGACAAAATAAACTCCATGAAAGTAAGAGACGTTTGTTAACTGCTGCCTCTCCAGAACCTACAAAAGTACCTGGAACATAACAGGCAGTCAATAAACATTTACTGAAGGAATCTCATTTCTATTTCAGAATCCATACTATCTCTAAAAGAAAAAATAAAAGATAAAACAAGAAGGTTTTTACACATAATATATATGAAGGTAATAGACTTTAAAATACCCTTTAAAATGTGTGAAAACCTGTGCTCAGTGGTAAGGGCGCCAGCCACATACACCAGGGCTGGTGGGTTCGAACACGGCCCAGGCCAGCTAAATGACAATGACAACTGCAACAAAAAAATAACCAGGCATTGTGGTGGACGCCTATAGTCCCAGCTACAGGGAGCTGGGAGGCTGAGAGAATCTCTTAAACCCAAGGGTTTGAGGTTGCTGTGAGCTGTGATGCCACAGCACTCTACCGAGGGCGACATAGTAAGACTCTGTCTCAAAAATAAATAAATAAATAACAAAATAAAATAAAAATAAAACGTCTGAGAAGTTATCAGACTATTATATATTTTCAATCAGATCAATACTTGAATACCCTTTGTGGTATAAATTAAATTTCAATTTTACAAAATGTAGTAATAATTACTAAGTTCTAATGCTTTTATAAGTTTAAAATGGAAAATTACAGGTAGACAGATTATTAATATAAAAGTAACAAAAGGAACTGTTTTCCTTTCAGAGGAAAACAATGTGAAAATTGCTTTGGCCAAAAGACTTTTTTTAGCAATCATTTACAGAATATATCACTTCTGATAGTTAGGAACATAAACAATTTCAACAGCACAAAAGCCAAAAAAAAAAAAAAAAAAATCAGAAAACGTACCTTGCTTAATTTTGCCCCCAAACTGATCTTCTAAAAGCCCGTGGACCACTAATTTATAGATTATGGCTTGAGCTCGCTCCAGATCAGCTAATCCCAATGCTCTCTTTATAGGTGACCGCATGACTGCTCGCTTCACCATGTGTCGCATCAAGAACTGCAGGGCTGCACGCATCTCCACATCTTCATGAACAACTGGAGAACTTGCACAGTCTGAGTTGTGGCCATTTTCAGCCAGAACTTTTGGTATGAGCAATAGCTCAGCATATTTACTACAGCCAAGAAGAGCACTAAGTGATTTCATAGCACCAAGGTAAAGATACGACAGCTGGATTGCTCTGATTTCTGACTGAGCTATGTCATGATTTTTGGACATGTGTTCATGATTTTTTCTTTTTCCTTCTGTTATCTGATGTTGGGATTCCACACTTGGCAGTATTGGATCTAAAGAAAATGAAGCTATTTCATTTTCTGATTTGGAGCTTGTGGTACCCAGACTTTTGACATCATCAGATGTTAAGCCTGTTCGCATATCTAAAGCAGATTCACTCTCGGGTTTCTGCTCAACATCCCCCTTCTCCTCAGATTCATGCCGATGTTTCTTTTCATGTCGCTTGGTGCTCTGTTTCCCCATGTCTTCATGAATGCCAGTCAGATATGTTAGGTCCAGCAGCACAGACGCAGTCAGGCCTCGGAATCGCGCCACGTCAAACGGCAATGGTTCACAGGGTTCCAGGTTATATAATGGAGTATCACTAGGCGACCAAAAAGTTGGGAAGCTTTAATAAAGATCAGAATGACACAGGAAGAAGCAAGTGAGGGAAAGACAGGAGGAAGGTACAGAAAACAATGTAGACAAAATAAGATGTACCATGTACATAATACAGGGAATAATTTACACAAACTAGAGAAGTCATTACAAACACAGAGAAAAATGAGTCTACTATGAGAAAATGGGGAGAAGTGATACTAAATGCAAAAGGCAATGAGATGTGCACGTGCTTTCAAATGAGAATATTCACTATTATACAATACACATAAAAGCAGGAGTCAGCAACCTTTCTGAAAAGGGCTAGACACACGGCAGCATTAAATATTTTAGACCTGGCAGGGTATGTGGTCACTGTGGCAACCATTCAACCCTCCCATCATAGTGCAAAAGCAGCCCTCGATATACCTAAACAAATGGCTCTGTAACTTAAAAAAACAGGAGGTGGACCAGATATGGTTTGACGTAAGCTATTTGGAAAATTTGCGTAAGAAATCTAGCTTATGATGTGGGTAATGCTATTTATAATGTATTTTAGAGAGGACTTTGTTTCATCAAAAATTTGCTTTAGCTGGCTGCTGTAGCTCAGTGGATAGTGCACTGTTCCCACACACCAGGGGCGGCAAGTTGGAACCTCCCCTGAGCCTGATTAACTCCCACCCTCAAAAGAAAAAATTTGCTTTGTAATTATTGATTAATGCTTCTAGTTTACAGTTAAGCAAAAAAAATCACTACATAGTTCTTGATATTGGCAAGAGTTTCCTGATTTTAAAAATGTTATAATCATACAAAATGTTATAGAAAGCATTAGCAAGTATAAAGTTTTGTGGTACTAATTTAAATTTTGGTTCCATATTACCTTCATAATCTTATTTTCCCTTTGCTTCATTTTTCTCACTTATTTTAATTTATTTATTTTGCTATATTGTATGAATCTTAACAAGACTCCATAAATCCTTTCTGAAACAAGGCAAACATTCAAAGGAGAGGCACACACTTTCATGTAACTCTATAAAATTATCATTGGTTTCTTGGATAGAGTAGAGGGGGTAGTAGAGTCTACTAACCCTTATGATTGTATTTAAAGTTTATGTATATGTATTCTTCAGCTTAGATGGTCCATAGCATTCACCGAATTCTAAAATGATACCGCCGCCAAAAAACACTAGGAACCAGTGTTCTAGATATTGTTCCATGCCATATAAACATATAACTTCATAGGAATATTAGGTAATAAAATGAATAGTTCTATGTCATCAATAAATCTATATTTTCAAATAATACAATTAAATACTACAGTAGATAAATAAGTCCCGTTATCAAGGGGACTAAATACTCGACATACAGTTTGATTATTCCTTAGCTGAAATGGTTAGGATCAGAGTGTTTTGGATTTCAGATTTTTTAAATTTGGACGTACTGGGCAGCGCCTGTGGCTCAAAGGAGTAGGGCGCCAGCCCCATATGCCAGAGGTGGCGGGTTCAAACCCAGCCCTGCCAAAAACTGGAAAAAAAGAAAAATTTTGAAGTATTTACATTGCACTTAGTATTTGCATTTTCCAAATCTGAAATTCTCCAATGAGCATTTCCTTTAAGCCAAAATCCAAAAAAAAAATTTTTTTTTTTTTTTGAGATAAGAGCCTCACTTTGTCACCCTTTGTGGAGTGTTGTGGAGTCATAGCTCACAACAGCTTCAAACTCTTGGGTTCAAGCAATCCTCCTGCCTCAGTTTTTCATTTTTAGTAGAGATGGGGTCTCACTCTTGCTCAGGCTGGTCTTGAACTCATGAGCTCAAAGTGATCCACCTGCCCTGGCCTCCCAGAGTGCTAAGATTATAGGTGTGAGCCACTGTGGCCTGCCTCTTTTTTTTTTGAGACAGAATCTCACTTTCTTGCCCCTGATAGAGTGTCATGGCACCTCAGCTCAGAGCAACCTCAAACTCTTGGATTCAAACGATCCTCTAGCCTCCACCTCCCAAGTAGCTGTGACTACAGTTACCACAGTTAGCCACACCTGGCTATTTTTTAGAAATGAGGACTCACTCTTACTCAGGCTGGCCTCAAACTTGTGAGCTCAAGTGATCCACACACCTCGGCCTCCCAGAATGCTAGGATTATAGGCATGAGCCACTGCGCCTGGCCCAAATCCAAACATTTTGAGCACCAACATGATGTTCAAAAGAAATACTCATTGGTGCATTTCAGATTTAGATTTTCAGATTTGAGATACTCAACCAGTATTTCCTTTTAAACATATAAAGTGTCTATTTCACACAAATCCCTTCTAAATTTCAAACACACCAAAACAGTTTTAAGTACTCAGTTTTGTCAAATAAATATAATTTTCTTATCTATTCAAAATATTGTAAAATGTGGGGATAGAAATATGTGCTTTTTAAAAAAGGAAGAATACTTGAAGTCACAGATAATGCAAAGCCTCACTTTAGTCACTCAAGCATTTCTAGCCTATACTCAGAACCCTCCCAACATAAAATGTAATAAATAGAACAGCTGGCTGACTTTTTACTACTGTAGTGCATAACGGAAATGATCAAAATGCATAAAAAAAATAATGAAAGAACATTCCAACTTAACTTATAAACAAGTAAGCTTACCATTTCTTCCCCAAACAAAAGAAAACTAAAAAACTATGTATTTTAAAAATCACTGGTATTTCAAGGAACATAGGTTTAAGAAATACTCCTTTATGAAATTACAGTATCAAGACCAAGCTATATATATATATATATATATATATATTTTTTTTTTTTTTTTGGTTTCTTTTTTTTTGTAGAGACAGAGTGTAACTTTATCACCCTTGGTAGAGTGCCATGGCGTCACACAGCTCACAGCAACCTCCAACTCCTGGGCTTAGGCAATTCTCTTGCCTCAGCCTCCCGAGTAGCTGGGACTACAGGTGCCTGCCACAACACCCAGCTATTTTTCGGTTTTGCAGTTTGGCCAAGGCCGGGTTTGAACCCGCCACCTTCAGCATGTGGGGCTGGTGCCCTACTCAATGAGCCACAGGCGCTGCCCCGACCAAGCTATATTTTAAAGAAAGTAAACTGGCAGCTAAACCAAAAAACTAATTACTCACTGTCCATAGGCAATGGCCCATTTCACCATTAAATACTTGTTTGCTAAAAGTACAACTCAACAGATCATACCTGATGGTAATTTCTGCTTCATCCCATTGGACCTTGGCAGACGTGCTGCCCTCTTTGACCACTCCCAGCAGCGTGGCATGGCGCCCAGTTTGCTTGTGAACACACCGACCTCCAACTCTAAGACCAGCATCAACTCCTCCTATCACGGCCAGCACGGGCCACACCTCTATGCAAAGAGTCCTCAGCTGTGGCTCTGAGAGGTCAGCAAGGCCATGTCTATTATGTTTACCTTTCTCTTCCTCTTTGTTTTCCTTCTCCTCTCTCATTTCATTTTCCTCTCGGCTCTGAACCGAGCGGCTTTTCTTTAGCTTCTGACCTGACTCTTTAATACATATCTTAATTTTGTGCAGCCTTTCCATCATTTTTTTGTTAATACAATAAGTCCAACGGTCTGTTCGGTGAAGAATACGGATGAGCTGAATAGTGGCCTCAGCCAGTACTGCTGCTACTGGGCTACATATGGGGTCTCCTGGAAGTAAGTCTCGGGGTGTGCCACGCATCTGCATATCACAAATTTTCACCTACATAAAAGAAAAGAGGGTAGAAAATATGTGATGATAATAGTTCTCCTTAACTATCAGTCACTATAAATTCTAGCATATAGAATCCATGTTGAACTAGTGTTTGTTATCTTAATACTTGAGTATTAAACCCACTGGCCCCAACAAAGTGTAAGGAAATGTTACAGATCTACTGAAGTTAGTAGTATCTAGTGGGATGGTCCCCTGGAATAAGATACCTTGTCATATTAACTTCCTACACATGAATTCCAGAGCTACTAGAACCACTTGAAAGATGAATTTATATTTGGGTAATGAGTACAAAAGCCCAGACTCCATCATAATACATGGTACTGGAAAAAATATATATATGTTTCTTTTTCCAAAAAAAAAAAAAAAAGAGAGGGAGAGAGAATATGGACCAAGGTATATTCAATTTGGTTCAAAAAAAAGCCTTGGGAATATACTTGTCCTTATCCTCAAGATATCAGAATATAATGATTCCTGGGACCATCTTATATTGTTCAAGGGGGGCAAAGTTAAAATTGTAAATCTGGACAACAAGAATAGTCACAATCAGGAAATCATTGCAAATAAGACACAGAAGTGAAAAGAGCAGCAAGGCTTGGATTCAAATCTTAATTCTGCATAATAATCTCAGACAGTTATTTAAGCCTCAACTTTTCTTTTTTCTGTTTTTTGTTTGTTTGTTTTTGAGACAGAGTCCCACTGTGTCACCCCTCATAGAGTGCCATGGTGTCACAGCTCACAGCAACCTCAAACTCTTAGGCATAAGTGATTCTCTTGCCTCCGCCTCCCAAGTAGCTGGGACTACAGGCGCCAGCCACAATGCCTGGCTATTTTTTCATTGCAGTTGTCATTGTTTAGCTGGCCTGGGCTGGGCTCGAACCAATCAGCCCTGGTGCATGTGGCCAGTACCCTACCCTCTAAGCCATGGGCGCCGCCTTGGCTATTTTTTTTGTTGCAGTTGTCACTGTTGTTCATCTGGCCCAGGCTGGGTTTAAACCTGCCAGCCTGGGTGTATGTGATGGTACCCTGTTGAGCTATGGGCACCACCCAAAAGCCTCAACTTTACATATGCAAAAGACTATACTAATAATAGTATCTATCTACCATAGTTACTTTAAAGATTAAATGAGACTATGCATATAAAGTGCTTATTAGTATAGTACCAGACACGCTATAAATGTTAAACAAATATTAATGATTAATGGAACTATTTTTCTCAGGGATTCTGAAATTTATCAGAAAAGGCTCCCAGGTAGAATAAACTGATAGAAGGCTAAATGAGTTTTTCAAAGTTTACAGAAGTCGGAAAGGCCATCATTCTAACTGGAAGTACCAAAACCTATTCGGGGCTACAATAATATCAGAAAGGGATGATACCAGGCTCTAGGCTGCCTCTTCACTTCATCTCCAATTCAATTTCTGTTCACTGTTAAGAAGGTGTTTTCAGCTAACTTTAAATTACAACTCCTTGAAATTAAAAAAAAAAAATGTGTATTTAAAAAGCATAGAATAAATTTTCATGGTTAAGATTTACCATTTACCAGGTCCAACACTTCCATTATGATAAATGAGATAACTTGGAAGCTTTCCACCATAAAATGACTAGAAATTCTTGAGACTGGGCCTAAACAACACTACATATCAAGTGAAAGGACAGGGTCAAAAAAAAAAAATCTACCTGCCAGCCCAGGTACACCACAAAGAAGTTTTTCTTTGCGTGTGTTTTAGATGACATGGAAAAAATTTTAACATTCTTCTCATAATGTTCAAATTTATACCATCTACAAGGTCTGAAAACTCCCAAAGCAGAATGAAAGAAATGTAGTTTCCCCATCATGACTTGGCATCCACCATCTAACTAACAGTATCTTAATACATTTAAGATTATTTCCAAATTTTTCTCTCACGTCCATAATTGCCAATAAACTCAATTATCCCTAAACTAGTTCCTGTAATTCCTATTATTGCACATATGTTTGAAAGTTGACTCACTATATTCAAATTTTCAAAATAGTGCTTTAATATAAAAGCAATTTCTTTTCTTTTTTTTTTTTTTTTTTTTTTGGTAGAGACAGAGTCTCACTCTCAGTAGAGTGCCGTGGCATACCACAGCTCACAGCAACCTCTAACTCCTGGGCTTAGGCGATTCTCTTGCCTCAGCCTCCCGAATAGCTGGGACTACAGGCGCCTGCCACAACGCCCGGCTATTTTTTTGTTGCAGTTTGGCCAGGCTCTACCCACTGAGACACAGGTACCGCCCTATATAGGCAATTTCTAAAACTAAACTTTCTTCTAGAAGAATTACCGGAGTCAGGTACTTTTAATGGCATAAATAGCTTATCATATTTATAAATTCTACCTGATGATAAAATATTAATGAAAAACAACAAATATTCTTCTCATACCTGAGTATAAAAGTTTAAGGTTTCATTACCTTTTCGCCTGGGTTGCTACTATAGAACATTACACATGGGTACAACTCTGCTGCATCCACATCTTCGAAAGCTAATTTGGGTTCCTAGAGTGTGGCAGAAGTGAGAAGAAAAAAAGAAACAAAATATTTTTAAAAATTGATAATACCCAACCACATGAGAATTCAAGGCTCTTTTGAGATGAAACAAAGGTTACGAGAGAGAAATCTCAATTAACCTTGCTAACCAAGGAAATTCTACATATAGTAAATACTCCTAATCTGTTCATCTGTTTCAAATTTTTACTGGGGTTTTACTATCATTCTGTTGGTTTTTGCTACTGATAAATATTATAATAACCAAAAAGGATTAGAGACAAAGGAGAAGAGAGTAGATAATCTATAAACCAACTGGCACTTGAAGGACTAAGTTAAATATAAATAAAAATAAGAAAACATGCAATGGTTGTGAATGGGTTTCAGTACCTCTCCATTTTTCCCAAAGGAAATGGTCCTGGCTTCCATATCTAACACACAAGTAATGAAATCTCCTTGAGTAAAGCTGGACAATGTGAGAGTTTGTTCTCCATTGTGATAGAGGTTACCACTGTAGGCCCTGTAGAGCCACATATCTGAGGTAGTGCGGTGGTTAAAGTCATGTACTGGCCAGCGAGAAACTCCAACACATGTACCTTCATTACCTCTGTTTTCCTTCACAATGTAAAACTAAAATAAAAGTAAGAATATTCATTAATACTCATAAAACTTGTTTATATATTATTAAAAACAGGAATATGTTCATAAACAATTTATGCATTTATAAGAACATATTAAGTTTCTTTTCAGTCCAAGTGAAAATTACATTAAAAACTACATCAATTTATAAAGACTCTAAAACAAAACTAATTCTTTACCTTCCAGAACATGTGGAATAATCTTTAACATAACCTATAACATTACTTCACATCAAACGTGACAGACTATAAGACAGCAGAGCATGGCCCTAGCTCCTGTACTTTCCACCTCCAAATATCATCCACACTCTTGAGTCAAACTAATGTCACAGATGACAAATACTTTTAAAAGAGACTGCCTTCACACAGTCCCTTTGAACAAAGGACTCACCTAAATTATTCAGAGTGAACGGGGAACAAAGGTGGGAAGCCCCGTGGTGGCAATACACACTGGGGTCCTGTTAACTCTTATTGTCTCCACTATAATATGTTCTGATTAGAGATGTCCTAACTTTGTTTCCAAGGATAACACATATGGCCTATGGGATTATATTTCTTGTGTAGATACCCTTTAAGATACTATCTCAGCCCTGGAGGAGGTGGGAGGCAGGAGTTGTGCTGTACTAAACTGATGCCTGAGCTAATTTTTTTTTTTTTTTTTTTGATGGGATCTTGCTCTGTTACCCAGGCTAGAATGCAGTGGTGCAATTGTAGCTCACTGTAACCTCAAACTCCTGGGCTTTAGTGATCCTCCTGCCTTAGTCTCCTGAGTAACTGGGACCACAGTCACATACTGCCACATCTAGCTAATTAAAAATTTTTTTACAGAGATGGGATTTCACTCTGTAGCCTAGGAAAGCCTCAAACTCCTAGCCTCAAATGATCCTCCTGCCTCAGTTTCCCAAAGTGTTGGGACTACAGGTGTGAGCCACTGTACCCAGCCTCAAATTTTTAAAGTTAATACAAAAACTTAAGAATGAAGATACATGACTTTTTAAAGTAGATTTATATAGTTAATGACATATGTTTTAACTGGCTACACCGAGGACCACTAAAAGGTGTAAACGAAGTTAAAGGTTACTACAGGCTGGTCTCATCCTGCTGCATGGGATCCTAGTGATAGCTTTACTATAAGATACTATGCCCAATGGCTCAGTGCTTGTAGCTCAGTGGCTAGGGCGCCAGTCACATATGCCGGGGCTGGTGGGCTGGAACCCGGACCAGGCCTGCCAAACAACAATGACAACTGCAACAAAAAAATAGCCAGGTATTATGGCAGGGACTTATAGTCCAAGCTACTTGGGAGGCAGAGGCAAGAGAATCACTTAAGTTCAAGAGTTTGAGGTTGCTGAGGGCTGTGATGCCACAGCACTCTAGAAAGAGCAACATAGTGAGACTCTGTCTCAAAAAAAAAAAAGAAAGATACCATGCCCAAGATGGTGGACAGAGACTGCTATCTTTAAAGGCCTGCTTGCAATGTTGACCCTTGGCTGGCATAGGGGTACCTAACTGGTAAACAGTTCCCTATATTGATAAAAATTTACCTAACTGATAAGCCTGGCTCATTGTATCTAGACTACTAACACAATGATATGACTTATGCTAAATCTTTTTTTTTTTTTGAGACAGAGTCTCACTTTGTCACCCTTGGTAGAGTACTGTGGCATCATAGCTCACAGCAACCTCCAACTCTTGGGTTCAAGTGATTCTCTTGTCTCAGCCTCCCAAGTAGCTGGGAATATAGGAACCTGCCTATTTTTTTAGAGATGGGGTTTTGCTCTTGCTCAGGCTGGTCTCAAACCTGTGAGTTCTGGGAAATCCACCCACCTTGGCCTCCCAGAGTGCTAGGATTATAGACATGAGCCATTGCACCTGGCTCTAAATCTTTGTTTTCCTTTTAGAAATCTGAAATTTTAGTATATGGCAGGAAGAGGGTACCTACACAACCACTGCAGTGCCCAATAAAAACCTTGGGCAAAGAATTTTCAATGGGCTTTCTTGGCAAAAACATCCAACACCTGTTGCTTTCTCTGCTGAGAAAGATATAGTTAGTCTCTGCTCTCCCAGAACTTTTATTTTCAATGCTGAGGGAAAATCTGCTGTGCGTGACCCCTCATGGGAGGGATACAACATGGTTTCTTAAACATTCACTTTTTAAGTTTTAGAGATAATTTCAGAATTATAAGACTTATAAAAATAATACAGATTCCTGTGTATCTTTCCATTTATACAAGTGTCTTACATAATGATAGAACATATACATAAAACATTTACAATGTTTTTTTAAAAGTCTTTCTACATATTTTTCATAAGGCCTTGAGAAAAAAGGACTTTATATTCTACATACCTTCCACTGATAGCACCCAGAAGTTACTCCAGTTGATGCCAATCCGTATCCTTTCCCTCCACTGCCATGAGTTAAAATCTGTCCATTCTCCACCAAGCAACATTGAGCTTTCTCTGGATCAAAAGATACTTCTTGGATAGGAAGATTCTCATCTTCTTCCTCCAACTCTCCCTGCTTCTACCAGAAAGGAATCTAGGTCAGTATTTTGGATTAGTCCAGACCTCAGGTAATATATATTTGAAGACTCCTTGCTTTATTTCACAAATATTTATTAAGTACTTACTATGTATCAGTTATTGTGCAATGTAATGGGAGCACAATGATAAAAGAGGCATGCTCCTTCCTTGCCCATAATGAACTTATAGTCCAATTAATGGATAGAAGGACAAATAATAATCCTAATATTATAATAATAATAGAAGTTACATAACAGGGATAGAAGAATCATAAAAGTATTATATAAGTGTTTAACTATGCTTGAGAAGTACAAAGAAACCATTCAAAAGAAAGTGACTTCTAAGATGAGTCTTAAATGACGAGAAGGCATCAAGCAGCTGATCAAAACAGAGAGACATTTTAAGGCAGTGTGTACAAGATGTGCCAGGGCATGGAGGTACAACAGAGTTCAGTGACTTAAAGTAATTACAAGCAGTATGTAATGTCTAGAGGATGAGACTGATAGAAAATGAGCCCAGAAAGAGGAAGAGTGAAATCAAGGAAGGTCTTGTATGACAATTATTTTTTTTTTTAGAGATAAGAGTCTCACTTTGTCACCCTTGGTAGAGTGCCATGGCATCACAGCTCACAGCAATTCTTGCCTCCAAATCTCTTGCCTCAGCCTCCCGAGTACCTGGGACTACAGGCACTCACCACAATGCCTGGCTATTTTTTTGTTGTCGCAGTTTGGCCAGGGCTGGATTCAAACCTGCCACCCTCAGCATATGGGGCCAGCACCCTACTCACTGAGCCACAGGCGCCACCCTGTATGACATATTATTTGAACTATGCAACAGAAAGTGCCTACACAGGATGATTTATATAAGAAATCTGTGATCAGATCCGTGCTTTATAAACATCAGCCTACCAGGGGTTTATAGGATGAAGGCAGAAAGACTAATTAGGAGTTGTTGTAAGAAATAGTGAGGTCCTGAATTCATTCATCATCCATTCTTTCATTTATTTATTCAATGAACATTTACTAAGTATGTACTCTGTGTCAAGTATTCCATTAGGTCCTCTATATTCAGCAGTGTATAAAGAAAGATACAGTCTCTGCTCTCCTAGAACTTATATTTTAGAAGAGAAACAGAAAATAAATAAATAAGAAAATGCAATAAATAATCAGTATATGTTGAAATTAAAACAGGTGATGTTACAAAGACTATTCTAAGTTAATTAAGGAAGGATTCTCTGAAGAAGTGATAGCAAAGTTGAGAACTGAATGATAAGCAATTTCTAAGACACACATCTGGAAGGACTAGCCGTTTAAAGCCCTAAGGAACAAGTTTACTGTGTCCAAAGAAACAGAAAGGTGGACAGTTGTTCAGAGCACAATAAGCAAAGAAGACAAGACAAACAGTTTTAGATTTTATCCCAAGAATGATGAGAAACCATGTCTTAAACAGAGATGACCAATGTGCTCTGATTATTGTATAATTTTAAAATACCACCATGGATCCAACAGAAACAGAGAGATCAACAAGAGGCTATTGAGCAGTCCAAGCCAGATATAATAACTTGGAATATAGGGTGATGACAGAAGAGATGGCAAGGAAAGCAAATTCAAGCTATGTTTTGCAGAGGAGCCAATAGAGGATGTATGGATGAAGAAAATGAAAGTTGGGGGAGACAAAAGAAGAGAAAACTAAAGAATGATTCCTGGGTTTTTAACTTGACTAACGAACTAGAAGGCTGGGAAAGCCTGGGGAAGCACAATATCATAAAACTAATGATGCTATTTTTGACATGTTCAGTATGAGATACCTATTAGATGATCATTCAAGTGAGGAGACTAGCAGAAGGTAACTATATAAATCCAGAACTTAGCAGTAAGGTCAGAACTGGAATTAAAAACATGAGAATCAATGGACTGTGGGTCTGAATAAGGTTTCTTTAAGAAAGGGAATGGGAATGATTTTTGAAAAAAAGAAGAGATCTTGAGACTAAGCTTCAGAATACTCTAATACTCTACTAGACCGAACAGAAGAAGAACCAACAAAGGAGAATCAGAGCAGGCCACTGTACTGAGCTAGGAGGAAAACTAGAAAAAGTGTGGAATCATGAAAACCAAGAGAAGAATTAAGGTAGATGTATAGATAGATGGATTCACGAGCTATTAAGGAAGTATATGGAACCTGATGATTATATCCACAGGGACATCAGGTTTGGAAAACTAGGTGAGTGGCAGTACCTTTAATCAAAAATGGGAAATGGGATAGAAGAAAAAAAGGGATAGGTTTGAGGGAGAGACAACTGGGTTACCATTTAAGTTTGGAAGGCATTGCATGCAGGTGGAAATGGTCTTCGGTATGGATAATACTGCTAAAAAGGTTAGGGATAAATTAGCTAGGAGTAGCAGCCAGGTATTTCGGAAGCTGAGTCAAGAGGATCACTCGAGACCAGAAGATTCAGGTTACAGTGAGCTATGAGCATGCCACTGCACTCTAGCCAGGGCAACAGAGCGAGATAATTCTTTTTTTTTTTTTTTGAGACAGAGCCTCAAGCTGTCACCCTGGGTAGACTGCGATGGCATCACAGCTCACAGCAACCTCCAATTCCTGGGCTCAAGTGAGTCTCCTGCCTCCGTCTCCCAAGTAGCTGGGACTACAGGCGCCCGCCACAATGCCTGGCCATTTTTTGGTTGCAGCCGTCATTGTTGTCTGGCGGCTTGGGCTGGATTCGAACCCGCCAGCTCAGGTGTATGTGGCTGGCGCCTTAGCCCGTTGAGCCACAGGCGTCGAGCCAGAGCGAGATAATTCTGAAGAATACCAATGTTTTAGGATGGAGTCAAGTAGGACCAAAGAAGAATTAGTTCTAGAGGGAATTATGGATTGGCAGAGAGTATATGGAAATTCAGGAGAAGATATGGTTTTGGAAACAATAGAAGGCTAGAGTTTCCAGAGGTAAAGTAAGATATGGACAAAAAATTATACACTGTATTTAGCAACCAACATTTATCCTTGCCATTTAATTTTAGTACTTTGATGGAAGAGAAACAATTGGGTTGAAGAGAAGTAAAGAAGTAGCTGAAACATACAGATTACTCTTCCAACAAGGTTATTAGTGCAGGACAGAAGATCAGAGGTTTCATGGATAAAAATATGATTTGGGAAGTAGGGAATGAGAGATAAGCATGTTTGTAAGCTGAGAGGAAAGGAATCAGTGCAGACGACAATGCAGTGATAGAAATGGAATAACTGATAGAGCAAGGTCTCTCAGAGGAGCAGGCATCCTGAGACAGATGACAGGACGTTCATTTATGCTGTCTAAAAGCACCTTTTAGGAACAATCAGTTACCTGTAATTTTATTTCTTGTTCTTTTTCCTTTATCTGAATAGCATGTTTGGCCTGAGCAATGGGTGTCTCCCACATACAATCCGATAGAAGGGAAAATAAGCGTTCAACAATCTGTTGTATTGAAGAAAAGAGAATGATAATGGCTTTTAAAAAATAATTTTAGGTACTTTTAGAAAAGATATGTCATATAACTAATACTAAGTTACGTGTGAAGTTAGATTATACCAATGTAAAAGAACTACTTTGGGTGGTTATCTGTTAAATATCTTTATTTAAGAAAGATAAATAATCCACTAAAAAGTAGATTTTCTTTTGTCTTACTATATGGACTTCTGATTAGACCACCCTCCCTCACACATTTCTCTCTCGAGAGGCCTAAATCTAGAAAGAAATTCCACGTAGTTTTCTTTTCTTCTGACCTTGCAAATATTCCCTATTCCTCTACTTCTCAGATCCCATAACTTAACTTCTCTTTCTCCTTCCTTGGAGATGAAATAATAAATAAAGCAATCTTAAAAGTAGAAGTTATGCTATTGAATAAATGACACATTTACAACTAAAGACAGTTAAGGATAGACTTTGAGTCAATCATGTTGCAGATATGGAAAACATCATGCAATAGCTTTAAAAATAGAAACCTGGGCCATTTGATCATCTTCTACACCAGATTCACAAGCTGGCAGCACAGCTTCAAGGACATGAAGTGCAAGGAGTCTTGTTCTTAAGTTACCAACTAGAGGAATACCTGGGGAGAGACATTTTCTTATTATCAATATGACTTAAATTCAAAATTAAAATGAAATCTGGGGGAAAAAAAATCCCTGAGGCTGTTAAGCGTTTATGGGTAGAAAGGATTTCACTTCAAACTATTATCAAAGGAATTCTAGATCTATCCTGTACCCATTAATACATATGAATATACTCATCTTTATGTCTCAGTTTTAATGTAATATAATAAAGTGTTGTAATAACTACCTGTGGCAGGTAATGTACTATGCATTTCACATATACTAACTCTGTAAATCCTCACAAATCCTAAATTATAGTCCCATTTTACTGATGAGGAAAATGAGGCTCAGAGAAGTTAAGTACCTTGACTAAAGCCACATAGCTCGGCAGAGGTTGAATTAGTCTCTAAAGACTATGCTTATTCCTTCTCCTAGCCTCTCCCTTGTTCATGCCTTAACTGTCTCACAGAGATTGCTAGGGTTAATGGGGAATAAGCAGATTATCCTTGTCTGAAGTATGCAAAAGTAGAGACAGAACATTGATGATGCTTATAAATACGTACTTTTTATACACTTAACTATAAGACCGCTTGAACATAAATTTTTTTATTTATGTTCTAAAAATTCAATATTATATAAGCCTAATCTTATTAAAGCAAAAAAAGCCGTTATAGATTATGCTACTTAAGAAAAACTACTAAAATATACTGAGAATGTAAACATATAAAATCATAGGTACCATGGAAGACTACATTATGTTTTGGCATATTTAAAATGGACTAGGGATGATGAAAAGTTCTGAAAAGGTATAGTGGTGATGGTTGTATAACACTGTGAATGTACTTAATGGCACTGAATTATACTCTTTAATAGCTAAAATAGCAAATGTTATGCAATTAAAAAAAAAAAAAAAACCAGACTAGGGGAGGGGGGAGGATGGGTGGAGGGAGGGCAATTAGTGGGATCACACCTACGGTGCATCTTAGCAGGGTACTAGTAAACTTATTAAATGTAGAGTATCAATGTCTTTATATAGTGATCAAGAAAATGCCATGAAGGCTATCTGTAACAGTACGATCAAAATATTTCTGATAGTATATGAAGCACATTCTGCCCTATGATTGCACCCATGTACACAATTATGATTTAATAAAATTATTTAAAAAAAAAAAAAAAACAAGACTACAAAGGGACTCATTAGTAATTTAAGTAAGCAGACCAGACTTTTAGGCTAAGAACTAGGAATTAAGCTTATTAGATACATCTGTCACAGATTATTACACAATCAGAAGTCACAATCAAAGTAAGAGAAATTATATCTTGATAAGAGAGAATGTACAAATTCAGACCTATTTCTTGGTAATTCAAGAAGTGAGGTCAGTTATTCTTAGTAAAGCACCACAAGAGTGGAGAAGAATGAATCCCATGTACTCAATTTTGATATGAGGACAATTAATGACAATTAATGTCACTGTGGGGGTGAGGGAACGGGAGAGCAGAGAAAGAATGAGGGAGGGGTGGGGAAAAGGAAGAGCAGAGAGAGAGAAAGAGCGAGGGGGGTGGGAATCTTGGTGTGTGCCACACCTTTTGGGGGGGCAAAACATGATTATAAGAGGGACTTTACCTAACAAATGCAATCAGTGTAACCTGGTTTCTTG